>CAKNYM010049250.1:83796-132663 GCA_932195095.1 Andricus curvator | reverse complement strand
TCCGGGATGTCATTGTTAAGAGTGCCACTGAAGTGTGTGATACTGCACTTGTAGGAAGAATGTCTGGTGATGCGTGTTGAAATTATGAAATCCAAGCAGCCGCCCAAGAAAAGAGAAAAGCGTATGACAGAAAGTTGAACATCACAGGCCTTGAAGATGAGGCGAGAAATAGACTGGAAAATGATTACAGACACAAAAGAGGAAAGTAAGACTATTAGTCAAGAAAAGTAAGAGATAAAATCAGAACAAAAGGAAAGAAGAAAATGCACACAAAATGTTTTTGAGAAATCTACACTTCCACTTTGAGGATCCAATAAGAAAAATCAGATCGGAATATTTTTTATAAAAAAGAAAAATCATTCAAACGCAGAGTTCTTTGCTTCTACCCCCTAGTGCGTAACCTACTATTATTTATTTACTGCTGAATAAGATTGGCTGGGTAACATAAAAAAGGTTGAAGCATTAAAAATCATAATTCATTGACTTCTTATCACTATTTCTGATTACAAGTTACTTGTCACATTTTGAACCCACTCTGGATCACAAAAAATATTACATTTTACTTTTACACTGTTCGGAAAACTGAATTGATAGGGTGGAGGACTGCAGTTTATACATATAATATAAGCTTTGCTTTAAAATATTTTTTGATTGGGCGGAGGCGACCTACTGGGGTCTCATCCACTTCTTCTGCGGTCAATAGGGTAACCCTGGCGGTTTTCATGTTTATTTTCACCCGTCTTCTTTGGTTATTATTATAGATATACATTCCAGCAAGAACATCGTGGCTCTCCAATATTGCAAAGGCTTCATCATCGTCCGTTGATATCACAATTTGTTCTTGGGTTGTCATAGGCTGAAGGATATTATATTTTGTTATCAATTTAACTGATGTATCGGCAGGAAAAGTGTATCTTCGAAGGTTGAATATCCAGCGAGAATTTTTCCGGGAAATAAGTTGAATAAATTCAAGATCTTTTAGTCCATATGCACGGCCGTTACAAGAAGGAATCCTGGTAGGTGGAACCATGCACCGGGCAGAAGCAGGACGCCCTGAGAGAGAAGACCTGTCTGAAGCATCAGGTCTGGCAGGAAGAAGCACTAAAGGAGGAGACCTTGACCTTAACCTGGCAGGAGGAGAAGGAGACCTAACTGGCGATCGATTCAAGTCAATTGTTGGCCTATTACGTGAGGATTGGAAACTCAACTCTGCAAAAGAAACGAGAGATCAAATTTTTAACCCTGGCAAAAGTTTGATACAGGAATTAGGGATCATCCACAAACTACGTAAGAGCTTTAGGGGCAGGAGGCTTCGGAAAAATATCGCGATCTGTTGCACAATGGGCTGGATGGGGGTAATCGATAAGGTTACTTAATATTTTTAACAAATAAACGCTATAGGAAATCCAGGTATCCAAAATTATAGTAAATCGTTAAATTTCACTACTTAAAATAAAAGATTATAATAACCTTTTATAAAATCAAATTTGGATACAATTTCATCGGTATTTTTCTGCATCCTCATGTAGAAAATTTTAAGTCAAACAACGCACGATATGAAAAAAGTCAAGAGGAGAAAAGGTTTGCTTTTTGAACACCCTAGAAGACTGTCATAAGAACTGTTTTCATTTTTCAGGAGAATCGAAAAGTTTAATTTTGATCACGCAAAAAAATAATGAAAAATCGAAAATTCCATTTTGCGGTCAAACTATACTGCTATATCTGAATAAGCAATCCAGGATGAGGTACATAAATAAATGTCATATACATTTTATATAAAATTGTTGGACATAATTTAGAAAAATAACATTAAAAATAAAAATTTGAACTTTCATGTTTAGAAATTAAATCCTACAAGTATGAGGAATGATGTTGGAATTCAATAATCTCGAAATAAAAAATGAAGATAAATAAAATAATCTCGGAAGACCTGGAGTTCAAATTCCAGCGGAGCAAGAGAGCATTTTTTCACAAATCAAAAAATCATTATTGAAAAAATATTGATTTCAGACCAGTAGAGAAAAATAACATCCCAATTATTAACCTAATTACCTGGTCATGAACCTTAACATCAAAAATAAAAAAAATAATGTAAAAAGTGCACATTTTTTACCGAATCCAGTGCGAGGCACAAGATACGTGATGAGAATGTGTTCGTTAAAGCCGGAGGAGCTTGAACAAAAGAGAATTCACGAGAACCAATAATCGCGCGCCACAGGAGCGCTCAAACTTGCGAGCCGCGCGCGCACCTTGCGATGAGAATGTGCCCACGCGGCAGGCCGATTTTTTATTATTAAATTAGTTCAATAATTATTTCAATGAAGTAGACCACATGGATATCTTTCACTAAGTCTCACTAAGTAAGATAAATAAAACTTTAATTGAAAATATTTTAGTTCAAAGAAATTGCACCCTAAGAAAAAACTGAGTTATGTCACTTTTAACGAAACTTTAGTTTTAAGCATTCATGTGTATTTTAAATGCCTTCAGTTATGGTAATTGCGTTGTAGAAAATTGCATCATTTGTGGTTCAAGTTTTTTCTGATAGTTTTAACATTATTTGAAGATTTTAAAGTATTTCCACGAATTTAAATGAGAATAGAATACGGATTACGACTGGCAAGTTGTTATTTGCGGAAAGCTTGAAGAGAGTTATAAAAATAAAGATATATTGTTATATTTACCAATACAATTAAGGATAACCACCAGTAGTAGGAGCAGAGTAGAAAGAATCGTCATTTTTCCTAAATGAGGAAGAATTGATCACCGTAATAATGAAGGATTTGTTTAACTGCGTAGTACTATATTTCTAATCTAATCAAATATCTACGCATCGAGCTTATCTTTCGTTGATATTTGTATTTCATTACTCAGTCCAAGAAAAAAACCAATGTTCTTTGAAATTATTAGTTTTTAGAAAAATTGTCCCATACCGAAAAAAGCTGAATTTTAGCAGTCTCCAAAAATTTACTGACCTCGAGAAGGGAATTAACTAGTCACACAGTGTGCCAAGAAGCCTTCTTTTTTGACAAAAATCGCTCGACGCTTTTTTTGTATTTTTTTAAATCAGCGTAAGCTTTCCAGACTTGGTATTTAAATGATTACTCTTTTATTTTTAGCCAAAGCAAATTATTTTATTATTAAGAAAGCACATTTTTCGTTATCTTTATAGCCTTTGAAGTGCGTCACTGCTCTAAAGATTTTGACATAAAATAAAATAGGTCTTATACCAGTAAAATCATTATGCGTAAATAACTTTGAGTGTACGATTACGATCATTTAAAAATAACTCCTTTATTGCAATTGTTTAAACATTCTCTGTGAAGAAATGCGCAGTTTGACAACGTCTTAAGAAATAGGCTCAATTCGTTCACAGAATAAAATAAAAATATCAATGAAAAAAATGTTAATGACTCGTTGTTTTCATATTGTCACATCATAAAATGTTTCATTTATTTAAACAATTATCATTAATAATGCACATGCTTACCATTCTTCCTTGTACAGACTTAATTGTTGATACGGATTCGACAAAAAATGTTTTTCAGTGACTTTTCGCTGTCATATTTTCCAAATCAACAATAACTGTTCATTATTTGAACAATTCCTATGAGCATATGAGCATTTTGACTTTTTTTATTAATAGTAATAAACTATTTTGAAATACTTTAAAATGCACAAAAGAAAAACTTTTCTACAACTGCAACCTTCGCAATGGTGAAGATGCTTAACTATTGTTGATTATAATATTTTATTATGAAAATGTTTGATATATTCATATTAATAATGTGTACTTGTTTATAAGTGTTGTTTACAAAATTGACAAAGAGCAGCTATTTTCAACTCCACACAAAACTACCAGGTATCAAGTTGATACAGTAAATGAATCAGAATGATGCAACGTTTTGATATCTCTATTCATGATCAACTTGATTCAAATTTCGAGATCAATTATCTGTCCTAAAATTTCATACCAAATTATAATAACATTGTACTTACTGGTGACTTAAACACAAATCTCAATGCCACTAACAATTGAACTGACTATTTAAAATCAGTAGTGTTCTCCGCCGGATTATCGATAGTTCCACATAATACCGCGCACCACACCGAACATTCTAGTACATGGATTGACATGATGATTGTTGATGATCTAGACAAGGTATTTTCTTCTACTCAACACTCAATCTCATTCCTCTCAAACCACGACCTTATCAGCATTCAATACCAGTTCTCCTTTGATCCTTCCTCTAGTATATCTCCTCTGTCTATACGCAATCTCAAAAATATAAATAAAGCCGAATTTCTCGAGTACCTCTCCACTTATGATTGGAAAAGAATTTTTATTGAAAAATATATAAACAGAAAGGTTATTTGCCTAACAAAATTTTTATCTTCAGCTTTTGACAAATTTGCGCCTCTTCATACCCTCAAAGCAAAAAAGAAGTCCACTCCTTGGATTACATCTTATATCAAAGGCTTGATGAAAGAAAGAGAGAAAAAACGTAGCTTGGCTAAAAGAAAAAAAAATAGTATCATTCAAGCCGAATTTCAGAGATTCATACAATCAATATAATTACAATTCTATTAAAAACAGGAATAAAAATGAAAACATCTGGTTTCTCTTAAGACGCCTTGGACTTATTCCTCAAAAACACTTGGCTCCTGATAACAATTTTTCACCCGCAGATCTTTTAACAGCCTTCACTAAAAAACTTACACTCCGTGCAAACAGCACTCCTTCCTCTTTCGCAGTTCCCTCTACCTTTGATGATACTAAATTATTCTTTTCTGACATATCGCAAGAAACCCTGATTAAAAATCTCTTAGAGGTTAAATCAAATGCTCAAGGTTTTGATGGTATTTTAATTAAAATGATTCGCTTAGCTTTAGCAGTCATTTGTCCTATTCTCTTGCATATCTATAATGCATCTATACAGGTGGGAATATTTCCTGATACTTGGAAAGAGGCGATCATTCGCCCTCTTCCTAAAATTTCTAACCCTACCTCTCCCGAAGATTTCCGCCCGATATCCATCCTCTGTGCCTGGTCTAAACCTTTCGAACGTATTGTTCATCAGCAACTCACAGCACATATTGAAACTAACAATTTAATGGACTCAATGCAATCTGGGTTTCGTGCCAGGCATAGCACTCTTACAGCTACACTTAAAGTAACTTCTGACCTTAAACTGGCAATTAATAGAAGGGAAATGACGGTTGTTGTCCTTTTTGACTTTTCTAAGGTGTTTGATACAGTTAACCATAATTTACTATTGTCTAGGCTCAAATCACTTCACCTCTCAAATATGGCTGTGAAATGGTTTGAATCTTATGTTAGTTATTGTTCTGAAAGAGTACAAATTAGCAATGGCGAGCGTTCTGACTTTGGGGAGGTTAAGAGTGGTGTCCCTCAAGGTTCCACGCTTGCACCTACTCTATTTAATATTTATACATCTAAACTTGATAGTGAACTTCGACACTGCAACTATCACAAATATGCTGATGATTTCAAGCTTTACCTCTCCGGGCCTATTGCAACTCTTAAGAGCTTACCTCAAAGGCTACAGGAGGATATTGATTTGGCGGTGCAGTGGGTCTTGACAAACGGTCTCACTCTTAACCCTGCTAAAACTAAGGCTATAATCATAGGACCTTCTTCCTCTGCTTCACTTGCAACAATTGCAACCTTGCCTCCTCTCTTGATCGATGGGCGTCTCATCCCCTTTGTGGATTCTGTGAAAGATTTGGGCTATATTCTTAATCGCTCTCTTACATGGAATGAACACGTTGCGGACATCTCAAGGAAAACCTTTAGAGTCCTCCAACAGCTTAACAGGAATAAAGAATCACTTCCTACTTCAACGCGTATCCTCCTAGTTAAAAGCCTGATCCTTCCTTTCTTTGACTACGGCTGTGTAGTATATGACGATATTACTGACGAGCTGAATGCCAAGCTTGAGCGTACGCTTAATGCTTGCATTATGTTCATCTATAAAATCCCCAAAAGTGAACATATTACTCAGTATAGAGAAAGAGCAGGACTCCTTAACGTCGCCAAAAGAAGACAAGTTTGTACGGCTTATTTACTTTATAGCCTATTCAGTAATGAAGCTCCGCACTATCTTCTCAACTTCTTCCATTTTATTGACAAAGATCAACCAACACATTCCAAACTCAGTGAAAGGAAAACAGTATTAAAAATTCAGCCACACAGCACGTGTAAAATGCAAAGGTCCTTTGTTATTCGTGGTGCTCGCCTTTGGAACAAACTACCTATAACCATTAGAAATGCAACTTCACAATTTCATTTTAGCAAACTCCTCTTTAGTTACTTATTCAACACATCAACTCCCACCCTCGAAATCACACACTGGTAACACTTAAATTCACAATTAAAATATATATAAGTATGTGTATGAATGCGTATTTACTTTTAAGTATGTATATTTGCGTATTTATATTTATAGTAACCTTCTGTTGATATACCGAATCCAATTTTTTGTATTATAGTTTAGTTCTTAACCTTTGTTAATATCTATTTTTTATTTCAATCGTCAAATCCATCGCCGTCACATTTTAATTGTTATATGTATCACCTGTTCATTATAGGGCTATTTTGCCCTAGGAACTTTTCATGAATAAATACAAATACTAATACAAATACTTAAAACATTATGAAATTATCTAATCCTCTGAACTGAGTCATAATCAATAGAAATTGTTTAAAATTAAGTTGTTAATCAGATAAAAAAATAATAATTTACTTATTTCCGTTTATTTAAAATGTGTATTGAGGCTGTGGATGTTTGTTTGCAAGTGTCAGTAAATCTCGACCAAGGAACGCTTATCGATTTGCAGAACTTGAATTTGGCACAAAAAAATGTTTCTCGAAAATAGACAACTGCAGGGCGTTCAGAACTGAAATTGAGCTACCCTGATGATTTTTCGAAAGTCTCGTCCTTCTAAGAAGTAAATCTGGTAGTCCAGCTGTTCAAAATACATCTTCCCTCAGGAAGTTGTATCCAGAACTGAATTGAAATACACCCTGTCCATTTTTTTGAGGTTTCCTCCTTCTAAGAAGTAAACCTAGTAGTCCAGGTATTCAAAATACATCTTGTTCGAGGAAGGTGCATCCAGAACTGAAGTAAGAGGAACCCTGGACATTTTTCCAAGGTCTCGTCCTTCTACGGAGTAAACCTGGTAGTCCAGGTATTCAGAATACATCTCCTTTGAGGAAGGTGCCTTCAGAACTAAAATTGTATTCACCCTAACCGGGTTTCCAAAGAATTTGTGTCCACAACTAAAGAAGAAGGCACCTTAGAAGGGGAAGGGTCAAGGAAGACGTATATTTAATACCTATTCTACCATCAAGTTTACTTCTTGGAATGATGAGGCCTTTAAAAACCCAAGAGGTTGTCTGAAATTTCAGTTATGAACACAACTTTCTTGAGACAAGAACTTCAAAAAACCGATCAGCTTATTTTCAATTTCAGTTACGAACACAATTTCCCCGAGAAATATGTATTTTAAACAATAAGACTATTGGGCTCACTTTTTATAATCACCAGAATTGAAAAGCCGATGAGGGTTACTTAAATTTCAGCTATGAACACAACTTTCTTGGGGAAGATGTATTTTAAACACCTGGACTGCCAGGTTCACTTCTCAGAATGACAAGACCTTTGAAATCAGATTAGGGTATTTTAACTTCCAGTTACGAATAAAATTTCCCCGATGAAGATGTTTTTTAAACACCTGGACTACCGTATTTACTTCTTGAATTGACGAGATCTTCGAAAACCCATGAGCGTGTTTTAAATTTCAGTTCTGAACACAACTTTCTTGAGGAAGATGTATTTTAAACACCTGGACTGCTAGGTTCACTTCTCAGAATGACAAGACCTTTGAAATCCGATTAGGGTATTTTAACTTCCAGTTACGAATAAAATTTCCCCGATGAAGATGTTTTTTAAACACCTGGACTACCGTATTTACTTCTTAAAATGAAGAGACCTTCGAAAACCCATGAGCGTGTTTTAAATTTCAGTTATGAACACAACTTTCTTGAGGAAGATGTATTTCAAACACCTGGACCACCAGGTTTATTTCTTAGAATGACGAGACCTTCAAAATATGATCAGGGTATTTTGAATTTGCGATAGCAACACAACTTCCACGAGGAATTTGTATTTTAAACACATAGACTACCGGGTTTAATTATTAGAATGACGATACCTTGAAAATTAAATTTTAGTTATGAACACAGCTTTCTTGAGGAAGATGTTTTTCAAACACCTGGACTACCTGGTTTGCTTCTTGAAATGACGAGACCTTCAAAAACCCATGAGCGTGTCTTCAATTTCAGTTATGAACACAACTTTTTCGAGAAAGATGTATTGTGAATACCTGGACTATTATTAACGCCATCAATCACTTTTCTTACTATTTTAATAATTATTTCTCAACTCTAAAAAGAATTCTGTGTTTAGAATTACATTTCAAAAAACAGCTTCCTTTCGCTGTTTACGCAAAAATTTGACGATTATTCATTCAAAGTTTCTAATTGTTTTCATGAAGCTTCTTCGTAACAGTCAATTTCTCAAAAGAAATATTTGAGGGTGGTTTCTAAAGACTAAAAACAATTTTTTGTGCTTTTCCGATTAACAAACATTTTTTATTTTCAACTTTTTCTGAACCACAGCATAGAAATTTGTATTTTCAACCGACTTAAAAAGAAATTAGATTTTATATTTCGCTGCTATGACGGTGAGACCCTCTATAGTATATAATGAACCTACAGTAGATAATCATTAATTAAAAGCACAAATCACCCACAAACAATTAATTCTGATTTCAATTTATCAAGAAACATTGTAACCTAACAATTAATTAAATTGAAGTAATTATTTTACATACATTAGTATTTTAAATAATCGTTATTTACCGAAGGTTCACCTATTGTGAGATGGTCTCCCCTATGTATATATGTGCGCGAATTTCTGTTTAACCACTGAACTTATTTTCATTCAACTTTTTTTGAATGAATGATCTTCATGAGAGAAAGAATTTCGATGAACTTATTTCAGATGTTTGCATCGTTTGTCCGTTAAAAAAAATTGATCTGTATTTTGTAACTAGCCACACCAAATTTTCATGAATACTTTTGTCCTTTCACTCTAAGGACCTAATACAAAAGAATCAGATCAGAATATTTTGTACAACAATGAAAATTCACTTAAACGCACCATTCTCCGAAATTGTGCTACGCTCAATTAACAAATGGATATCTCATAAATTATACCTAAAAAAGTATTTGATTTAGAATCTATCATAATCTCATGTGACACTTAAACTGACGTCACTTGTAAATAACGAAAAAGAAGAGTTGATCGTTTTGACAGGTGGTTTCACAGATGTTTGCTTTTTGTAATTTATTAACTTACCAAATATTCCTAAAGTTTCCAAAGTGCTTGATAATTTATAAATTTACGATGAGTGCATAATACACTATTACTTAATTGCTGCTGAAAAAGACAGGCTGGGTAATTTAAAAAAAGTTAAACCATTAGAAATCATGATTCATTCACGTTTTATTATTATTTCTGATTAAAATTTACTTATAATATTTTGATCCGACTTTTGATTACAAAACATGATACATTTTACTTTTACACTGTTGGTACGAATGAATTGATAGGGTGGAAAACTGCAGTTTACACATCTTATACCCGCTTTGCTTTAAAATATTTTTTGATCGGGCGTAGGCGACCTACTGGAGTTTCATCGATTTCTTGTGAATTCAATACGGTAACGCTAGCGCTTTCCATGTTTATTTTGACCCGTCTTCTTTGGTTATTATTATGGATATATATTCCAGCAAGAGAATCGTCACTCTCCAATATTGCAAAGACTTCACCATCGGCTGTTGATATGACAATTTGTTCTTGGGTTGGCATAGGCTGAAGGTTATTAGATATCGTCAATTTAACTGATGTATTAGCAGGAAAAGTGTATCTTCGAAGAAAGAATATCCGACGGGAATTCTTGCGGGAAATTAGTCGAATACATTCAAGATGTTTTAGTCCATATTCACGGCCGTTACAAGAAGGAAGCCTGGTAGGTGGAACCATGCATCGGGTAGAAGCAGGACGCTCTGAGGAAGAAGACCTGTCTGGAGCATCAGGTCTGGCAGGAGAAAACTCTAAAGTAGGAGACCTTGACCTCAACCTGGCAGGTGGAAACTTGTCATGTTGGAATTCGGAAGCAGGACTCCCGGCATGAGAATGCCTGCTAGAAGGAGACCTGGACCTGAGTCTCACAGAAGGAGCAGGCTTGTCAGGAGAACATGAAGGTTTGCGACGAGGAACACCATGAATAGGGGCGCCGTTAGGTAAAGATTCGAACTGTAAACCTAACTCTGCAACAAGAAGCAGATAATTATATTTTGCTAACGTTTCGTGAGGCCAGAAAGAATGCTGATTTCGAAAAATATGTCTCATTTCAGAATCAATCACACGATTAACGCAGTTTGAGGTTCGAAGTTTTCTGAAGTTACAAAACCTAAATACGCAATCCTGGCAACAGTTGTAGATAGAAATGGGTAGCCTTCCGCAAATTATTTAGGAACTTTTTGAATATGTAGTTTCGAAAAATGTGCGGGATAGAAATTAAGTAAAGTTAAGAAAACAAGTATTGGGGATTGGTCAATAGATCGAAAAGAACAGTTAAGAAAGGGTTTCAGAATATCAAGATGAAAGAGAGCTATTTAGACGATAAGGTCAAAATAATGATAGGAGAAATGAAAAGAATATAAGATGGCACAAGCAGACAAGTAGTTAATAAAAAAAGCGTATAAGTGAATGGAATGAAGCTGTATGGGAGCATATATGGGAAGGATGTAGGAGAGAAATTGAAAATCTGTGAAGCTGGAAAGATAATATCGCAAAGATTTCAGTGGTGGATGAGAAAAATAATTTGTTTGTTGAAGTCTTATAAGATTTTAATAGAATTTCAAAAGACATGAAATTAGTCGAAGTGGTTTTAAAGCATTTGAAAGAATTTCATAACATTTGAATGTATTTTCACGGATTCAAATAAGGATTTAATAAGCATTACAACAGACAAGTTCTCATTCGCGAAACCCTTAAAAATAGTTGTAAAAATATAGATATATTCTCATATTTACCAATAGAATCAAACACAAGCGCCAGTGATAGAACCAGAGTAGATTGGATCCTCATTTTTGTTAGCTAAGGTAAAACTAATAATGATATTGATGAAGAGTTTAGTTAGTTGTGCAGCTAATGATTATTCTGATGCTTTATTACAGTATCAAAATAAAGCTGATCTCATAAACAATCAACGCGTCAAGCCTCGACATGTAAGATGTTTTCATTTCGTTACTCAGTCTCAGAAACGATCAAATATTTTCGACATCAGGATCAAGGTATTTGTAATCTTTGAAAAAGAAAGACAAATATCTTGATTGATTTATATAGACTTAGACACCGTCAGATATTATTCCCTTGAATGGAGATATGACGACAACTATTTCTTATATTTACCAAAAGAATTAAGGATAACCGCCAGTGATAAGATCAGAGTAGATAAGATTCTAATTGTTTCTAACAGAGGTAAAATAAATTAATCTATTGATTGATTGATTGATGCTTAGTCTGAGAAAAGAACAAATATTTTCGACATCAGTATCAAACTATTTTTAATGTTTAAAAAAGAAAGACTTAAAGAATTGATCTTGATCTTGATTGATTTATATAAACTTAAACACAATCTGACATGATTCCCGAGGATGGAGATATCATGACGGAAATTATTTTTCTGTCAATAAACTTGATGAATCACTTTTCTGGATCTACATCACATGGTTGTGGGTCACTAGGTATATGAGAGAAAAATAAGCCATCCTTTGTTTAAAAATATTAATTTTCAAATCAATTTTGCCGCAACGATAATTTCTGCTTCTAGTCAGAATATCTGTATTATTGTTGTTTAGTAACCACTAGTATACAAATTTTCTAAATAAGGCATTGTACCCTGGTCAGCAGTGATAATCCAGCGAGAAATTGTGTCAGAAGCTGTCAATTGTTATTTTTATTACTGAACGAGAAATATTATATGGAATTCAAAAAATATAATTGACAATTATCAATTCAAAGTTTTCTATTGATTCCGTTAATGTTTTTCTTGGCAGTCAAATTCGCACTACAAATACTAAAGGGTAGCATCTAAGAACAACAACAAATTTTTCGTCTATTTCCTATAAACAAACATTTTTCCTGTTTATGAAATTGAAAAGGAAAACTTTCAAAACTGGAAAATTTGTCAAACCAATAATTAAATCATGAACTGCAAAATAAAAGGGCAGATTCACTATTTTCAATATTTCGCTTAGAATGTGAGGGAAAAATTTATTATTTTAAATCCTTTGCTGAAGCGGAAGAGAGAAATAAATTATTTTCAACATTTTAACTTAATTCAGAGGGAGAAAATTTGAGTATTTCATTTGTTTCTTAATTGGAAGATGAGATATTTTTGTTCTCAATTTATTTCTAAACTCGAAATACTTAGTATTTTTGAAATTTTTATTGAGTTAGAAGAAAGGAAATTTTGGTTTATAATTGTTTTCTTTCAAGTTGCTACAGGCAATTCTCTTATTATTTAAAAATAAACTTTCTAGAAGTCCTTCATATGAGTAGAAATCATGCATCTAGTATAAAAAAAAAGATGAAATCATGCATTCTGAATAAAAAATATCGAATGCACGAAGGGGGTAGGGACTTGATTATATATTTCAGTTTTATATTTTTGTTACAGTTGCATTAATAGCTTGAAAAACTGAAGTTTACACATGCATTAACCGATTTACTATAAAGAATGTCGTGATTGGCCGTTTGCGACCTACTGGAGTCTCATTAATTTCATCTGGGGTTAAAACCGTAATCTCGCCACTTTCCATGTTTATTTTCGCCCGTCTTCTTTGGTCATTATGATGGATATACATTCCAGCAAGGACGTTAGCACTCTCCAATATTGCAAAGGCGTCACCATCAGATGTTGATATCACAATTTGTTCCTGGGTTGGCACTGTCTCATAGATATTATCCTTCCTTCTCAATTTCACTTTTGTTTTAGCTGGAAAAGTGTATCTTTGAAGTTTGAATATCCGTTGCGGATTTTTTCTCGAAATTAGACGAATAGATTCAAAATGTTCGAGTCCACATCCACGTCCGTCAAAAGAAGGAAGCAAGGTAGGTGGAACAATGCTCCTGGCAGGAGGAGGACGCTTTGAGGAAGAAGACCTGTCTGAAGAATCATGTCTGGCAGGAGGAGAATCGAAAGGTGGAGACCTGGACCTGGACCTGGACCTGGCAGGAGGAGAAGAAGACCTAACCGGAGATTGATTTAGGTCAATAGGTTGCCTATTGCGTAAAGATTCGAAACTTAAGTCTGCAAAAAGAAACGAGGGATTACATTTTTCTAAAAGTCCATGAGGCTTACAGAATGTGGCTTTCGGAAAATATTTATTTTCGTAATACTTCTGATTAAAACTCTGATTAAATTTGTAGTTATTTGGGACAAATTCAAACAGAGTTTGAAGACAAATTTAATTATAAATGATAATTCTGTTGATTTATTACAGTACATAATACACACTATAGCTCTTATCTTATGAATGACACGTGCCTTGAGCTGTTCCTTGTGCGATAATTATATTTCATAAATAAGTTCAAGACAAAAAATTTGGTTACATTAACCAGGATAAGCGTGTAAAAATAAATTTAAGTAAATAAATTTTTTTAATTATAATTTAAAACAATGTATTTTCTCGAAAAAAGTCTATGTGGTCTATACCTGAAAACAATAATCATTGTTTCTTCGGTCTAGACCACATCGATTTTTTTACTAAATCCCGCTGAGGAAATTGAATAAAACTTTGATTAAAAATATTTTATCTCAAACAAATTGTGCCCTAACAAAAAAGTGAGTTATGCGACTTTTGAGGAAGCTTCAGTTTTAGGCTTTCATGTGTATTTTAAATGCATCCAGCTGCGGTAATCATGTTGTCGAATACTATTATGGCTGAAGGTTTTTCTAACAGTTGTCACCACATTTTAAGATTAGTAAGATTTTTAAGTGTTCAGTAGTTTACAAGAAAAATTTCAAAGGTTCGTATGAGATTTGAATAGAATTTCAGAAAATTTCATAGCAGTTCAAGAGATTTTGAAGTATTTCCACGTATTCAAATTAAGATACAATACGGATAACGACGGACACATTATTATTTGCGGAAACATCAAAAATAGTAGTAGAAATATAGTACTTTACTATATTATTATATTTACCAATAGAATTAACAATAACCGCCAGTGATAAGACCCGAGTAGAAAGGATCCTCATTTTTTCTAACTGAAGTGGAACTAATTAATATATTGATGAAGATTCCAATTAAAAATGTAACTAATGATTATTCTGATGCTTTATTAAATTATATTACACTATATTCCTTATCTCATAAATTATCTAGAACTCGAGCTTGTCCTTGTGAGAGATTAGTATTTTATTACTCAGACCAACGAATGAACGAATGTTTTCGAAATCAAAATAAACGTACTTGGTATTTTCCACAAAGAAAAAAAAAATTAAGTTTCATTCATCAAGATTTAAACATAATCCGACATTAATTTTGTAAATACCACACCGTTATCGTTCATTAGGTATCTCAGAGTAAAATAAACCAAACTTTGTTTAAAAATAATGCTTTTTTAAGAAATTGTACCCCAAAGAAAAAGGCTACGCCTGGTCGTCCCGAAAAATTGGTGGAGCTGTGAAAGGTAATCGAACAGTCGCACAATGTGCCAACATGCTATTTTTTGGACAAAAATCGCTCTACAGTTAAATTTTCAAAGGACTCTGATGAATATTCTTTATTTTTATTATTTTATTATTTTTAAGCAAAATTAAAAAAAAAATTCTTTTCAAGCTTTCTTTTAAAATTATTTTCAAATAATTAAAAAAAAAATACTTTTTGAAAAAGAAAAAATTGAGTTTGATTCGCAGAGACTTAAACACAATCTTAGTTAACTTTAATTTCTTAACTTTGATACAAAATATTTTATCTCAAAGAAATTGTGCCATAATGAAAAAGTGAGTTATGTCACTTTTGACGAAACTTCAGTTCTAAGCTTTCATATGTGTTTTGAACGCATCCAGCTACAGTAGCTGTACTGTCGAAAACTCTTGCGGCTGAAGTTTTTTTTAACAGTTGCCACTTTATTTCATCATTTTGAAGATTTTTCAAGTTTTTAGTAGTTCACAAAAAAATTTCAACGAATGCCACACTTCTCTGTTCTGATATACCTCTTTAGCTTTCTTCACGTCCACAAATTTCCTCATGCGTGCTCTTGTGTTTTGTCAGTCGTTCTTTTTTCATTCTCTCGACATGCCGAAACCATCTCAATAAATTTCTTTCACTCTTGTCAAACAGTGTCTCCTTTATACAACATTTTTTGAGAATCCTTCTATTACTGACTTTATATATTAGCGTTTTACCGCACATATTGCGCAGGTATTGTACGCTAACCGCGTTATTTTACTCTTACCCTTTTCCTGGGAGGTCCAGGTCTTACTACTTTACAGCACAGTGAGTGCAAGTACAAAATTACATATTGCAATTTCAGCTTTATTTCTTATATCCTCCGTCGTTAGTTAAAAAACTACCAATATACACGTGCTCATCAACTTGTTCCTTCGTCTCATCCTCTAGGTCAATGTAGCATACGGTTTTCGCATCCTTTCCTTCAAACACTGAATTTTTGTTTTATTCACGTTAATCTGTAGGCCCATGTTCTCCATGAATAGTATTCAGCCTGTTCAACATTCATTGCAACACTTTGATTCACTTTGATATAACAACATTGGCATCTAAAAATGCTAACCCATGCACCTTCACTGTCACGAGATCCAAACCTTGTTCGTCGTAGAGGGCCATTCCGAGACAGTTTTCTATGAAAATAATAAACAGCCAAGTGAAAAAACGCATCCCTTTCTAACACCTTGGCTAATATCGAACCAGTCACTCAGATGCCAATTTACTCTCACATTCATTTTTAAACAAAGATATCTATTTTGACCTATTTTGCATCGATCAGACCAATTTTCTCACGAAATAAAGCGAAGATGTTCTCCCATTGACTCGCTACTGCCACATTTTTTACATGACAAAAACTGTTAAATATTATTATAATATTTATAATTAAGTGGTAATTTCTCACTGTGTTACCTTGCATAGGCTTTTTAGTGTTTGCAAGATTTCCTAAATTCATATTAATATAAAAATAAACTTTCCAGAAGTTCTTCATATGATTAGAAATTATGCATAGGATACAAAAAACGTCTGAAATCATGCATTTGTAATGAAACATATCGTATGCATCAAGCGAAGGGGGACTTTTTACGAATCGTTCAATTTTTCAGTACATGGCAAAGAAGTCCGTTTCTACCACCTGGTGTATTATATACTATTACTTGTTTGCTGCTTAAAAAGGCTGGCTGGGGAATTCAAAATAGATTAAAGTCTTAAGAATCATAATACATTGAAATTTTATTGTAATTCTTATTTATAATTACAAGTTACTTCTAAGATTTTGATCTGAGTTTGGATCATAAAAAATATTATATTTTAGTTTTACATTTTTGTTGAAATAGTATTAATAGTATGGGAGACTAAAATTCACACATGCTTTAACCGATCTACATTAAAAAATGTTGCGATCGGGCGTGTGGAGCCTACTGGAGTCTGATTGATTTCTTCTGGGGTCAAAATACTAATCTCGCCACTTTCAATGTTTATTTTTACCCGTCTTCTTTGGTTATTATGATGGATATACATTCCAGCAAGAACATTAGCACTCTCCAATATTGCAAAGACGTCACCTTCGGATGTTGATATCACAATTTGTTCTTGGGTTGACACTGACTCGTAGATGTTATCTTTTCTTCTCAATTTGATTCTTGCTGAAGCGGGAAAAGTGTATTTTCGAAGTTCGAATATCCGTTGCGGATTTTTTTTGGAAATAAGACGTATGAATGGAAAATGCTCAAGTTCACATCCACATCCGTCAGAAGAAGGAAGCCTGGTAGGTGGAGCAAACCTCCTGGCAGGAGGAGGACGCTTTGAAGAAGAAGGCTTTCGTGAAAAATTAGGTCTCGCAGGAGGAGACCGAGCAGAATCAGATCCGGTAGGATAAAACCCGACAGGATGAAACTCAGTAGGTGGAAACTCGTCAGGGTCAAACCCGGCATCAGCACTTCTGGCAGGATGAAACTCGGCAGCAGGAACCCCGGCAGAGAAATGCCTGGAAGAAGGAGACCTAGACCTGTATCTCGCAGGAGAAGTAGGTCTGTCAGGAGCATCAGGAGGTTTGCTGCAAGGAGCACGAGGAATAGGGTTGCTATTGGGTGAACTATCAAACTGTAGAGTTAACTCTGCGAAAAGAAACGGAGGATTATATTTTTCCAAATCCCGCAAGGCAAACCAGAATGCGGATTTTGCAAACAAAGTTTTTGTGTTTGCTACTACCCCAACAATCATTCATCATTGTCATAAGTAAATAATATTTTTAATGGTTTTTTATAAATCTAGAAAAATGCATAATCAAATATATGGTAAAGAGTTGTACAGTAAAATTCTTGTCAACCGTCTGGTTATCACGGACATGAAGAGTGCGCTCCTGGCAGGAGTATACATAGTCTAGGATGTACTGCTATTGCCCCGATAGCACGATTTTTTTAATCGAACTCTCGAATTTGCGGTCATTTATGTTCAGCGTGAACAAGGGTCAACTGTATTTTAAACTTATTATAATTTTTTCGTAGCGTCACTATTCGTATCTCTGTAATAAAAACAAACTTGCTATTTCATATTTACTATGAAAAATGTTCATCAGTCATACCTAATGAGTTTGAGGCTATCCTAAAAGAAAGTTCAGTCACATTTTGAAGTTTACTTTTTACTTTGAACCTCAAAAATAGTTGTACAAATATAAATATATGGTATCAATAAAGGAAGCATTCCTGGTGGTCAATTATTGAGGTTGCTCGATTATTGGAAACCGGGGGGCTGACACGTATGAAATTTACACTTTGACGAAAAATGACCCATATTGATATATTATTATATTTACCAAAAGAATTAAGGATAGCCGCCAGTGACAGGACCACGGTATAAAGGATCATCATTTTTTTTCTATATGAGGTAAAAATAATTAATAAAATTAATGAAGAGTACAGTTACTAGTGTAGCTAATGATTTTTCAGGTGCTTTATCAGAGTATATTACATTATATTCCTTATCTCAGGAATTATCTACAACTCGAGCTTGTCCTTGTGAAATATTTGTATTTCATTACTTAGGCCAACTAAGAAACGAATGTTCTCGACATCATTATAAAGATACTTGGCATGTTTAAAAAAGAAACAAAAATCATGAATTTGATTCACATAGACATAACTACAATCTTATATTGTTTCCGTGGAGACCACATAGCTATCGTTCACTAGGTATCGCAAAGTAAAATGAACCAAACTTTTTATAGAAATAATGGTTCTTAAAGAAAAGGGGATTTTCGGGCGAAAATCTCTCGACCGATCAATTTTCAACGGATTTCAATGTATTTTTTTTAATACCGTGAGGCTTTCAGCCTTAACGTCTAACTTCCAACTTTTTTATTTTAGACAAAAAGACATTTTGTATTTATTACGGAATTAATTTTTATGTCTTCTTCATAACTTTCCAAGTGTGCGACTCCTCTACAGATTCTCAAATTCAATTCAAATATATATTAGTAATATCAATATTTCTTGAGAAGGTCCAACCGAATATTTTCCAGAAACGAATTTTTCTTGAATGAAAAAATTCCCGACAGTTTATCAGATTACTAAAATTGAAAATTTCCCTAATCAAATTATTGACACTATAAAACTGCAGAAATGTCTGAAACTAAATAATTGAAAAATATTTTTATTATCAAATCGAAAATCATATAAAAAATGTGTTTATCAAATAACATTGTTTTGTTTATTATTAAATTTTTAATTTTCATTATTGTATAAATATTTTTATTATTGCAAATATACATCCATGATTTTAGCCATTATCAATACTTATGAACCTGGGCTTAAGTTCTACTTTTTGATCCCTAGGGTATAAAAAGTGATGTCAGATGTAAATAATGAAAATAATAAAATTATTAGATGATCGTCTTGATAGATGGTTTGACAGATATGGTCGAATCGAAGCGATAAATCGACATAAATTAAAATAGAATGCCCCAGAATTTCGACCATTCGTGAACACTATCAATTTCCGTAAATTTACAAATTTTTGAAAATTTCAAACCTTTTCAAGATTTTTTGTAATTTATAAATTAACTATGAATTTCCCATGTTTTCATAATTTTGCAATATTTCCTAAATTCATATTAAAATAAAAATAAAATTTCCAGATGTCCTTCATATGATCAGAAAGCGTGCTATATGATACAAAAAACGTCTGCAATCATACATTTGTAATACAAAATATCGATTAAAGCCTCAAAAGTCATCAACAATATTATGTTTTAGTTTAAAATTTTTTTTAAAATTGAATTAATAGCGTGAAGGACTGATTAGACACATTAGGGCGGAGTAAAAATAATCAAATTAGTCAAATTGTTTGAGCTAAGCGAAAAAAATTTGTGGGTTGACAACTGAAAAAAGTAAAAATGAAATAGGTTAGTATCTTCTGTTCTCTTTTTTTATTTGAAAATTCAATTTTTTTTTTTTGATTGAGTCCTATGCACACATTTTGGAAAAAGTTGTCTATGTTTATCCTGAAATTTCTTCAGCTTAAATCAAAGAAATATGCTATCATTTTATTTTTTCTAAAAAAAAATTTTTTATTGATGTTTCAAGCGTTCAAAAATGCTCAATTTTACGTTTTTAGGAGCGATTTTTACGACTTTCTAAGACTAGAATTTTTTTTTCAAACAAAATAATGGCTTTTTTCTTTGATTAAAGCTGAAGAAATTTCAGGTTCGACATAGTTCACTTTTTTCAAAATGTGTGCAGAGGACTCAAACCAAAAAAAACATGTTTTTTGACAATTTTCAAAAAATTCTAAATTGAAAAAAAAATTTTGTTTCAAATTTACAATTGTTTATTATTATTGACTAGCTAAAACTGTACATAGAAAAAATTTGCCATAATTTTCGAAGCAATAAAGAAATTTTTTGAAATTTTCAAGAATTTGAATTTTCAAATAAGAAAAGAGAACAGAAGATGTTAACCCATTTCAAAATTATTTAATCATTTTCACTCCGCCCTATTACACATACTTCAAACGGTCTACTTTAAAGAATGTTGTGATTGAGCATATTTGACCGACTGGAGTCTCATTGATTTCTTCTGGGATCAAAACCGTGATCTTGCCGCTTCTATGTTTATTTTCACTCGTATTTTTTGGTAATTATGAAAGATATACATTCCAGCAAGAAAATTAACACTCTCCAATATTGCAAAGACGCCACCTTGGGATGTAGATATCACAATTTGTTCTTGAGTTGGCACTAGCTCATAGATTTGATCTTTTCTTCTCAATTTAATTTTTGTTTCAGCAGGAAAAGTGTATGTTCGAAGTTCGAATACCCGTTGCTCATTTTTTTTTTAAGTAAGACAAATAAATTTTAAATTTTCCAGTCCACATCCAAGTCCGTCAAAAGAAGGAAGCTTGGTAGGTGGAACAATGCTCCTGGCAGGAGCAGGAGACTTGGCAGAAAGATGAGGCCCCGATAAAGAAGGCCTGTCTGGAAAAGAAGGCCTAGATGCAGGAAACTCGGCTAAAGGAAACCCGGATCAAAACTCGGAAGGAGGAAACCCGGGATTAGGAAACCCTACATGAGGAAACCTGACATGAGGAAACCTGGCAGGACGAAACTCGGCAGGACGAAACTCGGCAGCAGGAAGTGCGGTAGGATGAAACGCGGGAGCAGTAAAATCTGCATGATGAAACCTGACATGAGGAAACCCGACAGGAGTATGCCTGGCAGGAGACGACAGAGGAGAGATAGTTATAAAAATATAGATATATTATTATATTATTATATTTACCAATATAATCAAGGATAACCGCCAGTGATAGGACCAAAGTAGAAACGATCTAACACTGATTTGAAAGTGCAATGAGTTAACAGGTGAATATTGAAATATGAGATGAAACTACGGATAATTGTTCAATAGCAGATAAGCTTGTGGATAAATTTCACAATGGCAGACAACAATCTGAAGATTCTTAAATTCAATAAAGCGATTTTTGAATCAGTGTAATAATTATACGTAAATAATTTATAATGTGTAGGAGTGAGCAAATAAAATAGTTTTTAATGTCATACATAAATAAATGAACAATTGTAATTTTTTGTGATTTGCAATGATTGGTTGTTGAAATTCATATTTTATACATAAAATATGAGAGAAAATAATGTGCGATCACGATCAGTTAAAAACAGCTCCTGTAATGCAATTCCATAAACAATCTTTGTAAGCGTGTGAACGAATAGGCTCAGTTTTTAAGCAGAATAAACTGAACATGTCTTTTCAATGAATCCTGGTAGTCATATTTTGCATTACAACAACAAAATTTATTGCAAAAATTATTATCAACAAATAGACATTTTTACCATTGTTCCATGAATGGGCTTAATAAATTCCTTGTCAGTGACTTTTCGGTTTCATATGTTTCAAATCAACAATAAATGTTCACTATTTAAACAATTTCTATTAACAAATGTACGTTTCGATTTTATCTTATCTCTTCAAATTGACAGAGAGTGGTAATTATTTGATAATAATCATAATAATAATGATAATAAATATTATTATATATGCAACAAAATTTTTTTCAGTGTATAGAATTCCTGATAATAAAACAAGAATCCAGCGATCAAATTTGGAGTTACGGCCGTTTAATAGAATTTTGAATTTGATTTTAATCTAATTTAAAATTCATGAATTTCAATTTTTTGTGAGAGTGATATTGATATGCATGAATTTTAGAAAAAGTTGAATATGTCGAATCTGACATTTTTTCGACTCAGCAGACGAAACATGTTATCATTTTTTCTTTTCAGAAACGTTTCTTTTTTAGTTTCAGGAATTTTCAGATTTTTTCGCGATTTTGGAAAGTTCTAAATACCAAGAAACAATTTTTTGTTTCATAAAAGCAAAACAATAACATTTTCCTTTGTCTAAAGTCGAAGAAAAATGTGAAAATGGAGATCTCTCTTTTTACGGTATCATTTTTTGCATGTTCTGTTTTTGAATAGAATAACTTCATGCTGTTCTTTTTACTGTAAAACAAATGAATCTGGGCTCCACTAGTGATTATGTTAATCCAACAAACATGTTAAAACATGTTTTTTCAATTTCATTAATATTTCTTATTATTGTTCAAGTAAAAACACACAACAGAATTTTCACCCGAAATCAACTTTTTTCCATTCTCATCATTTATGATTGTGAAAGTATGAGAATTGTCAGAAATTTCACACCTGAGTTTTGAAACTACCTGAAGCCGTCCGTCCGTAAACACGATTAGTCTCGAAAAAATTAACAAATCAAGTTCAGGTTTGGCACACTTTTTTCAGGTTCTAAAAGAACACAGAAAAAACAGAAGATAAACTTTACATCGATTTTTAACTTCAGAGGATAAACTTTACACAAATATCGGTTAAACTTTCTTTTGTTTTTCCATCTAAAAAATTTCCTGCAACAAATTTTATTCTTAGCTTTTTTCTGTGAAAGAACGAGTTCGTTAACCATTTATTTTGGATATAAATTCAAAAAGATAGAGCATTTTCAAAATTTCTGAAACCATTCTTTTGAAGATTCATAAATTTTAGGTAACGCCATTTGTAGTACGCAGAAAGCCGAATAACTTATTTCTATTACTTTTTTCCATAAAAATAAAATTGTTAGAGTCATAGAATTTACACGCCCGATGTGAAGAAAAGTCAAGAAAACAAAATCATAGCATTTTGAAAGCCCTATAAGATCATATATCATTAAAACTTTTTGAATTTTCTTTAAAAATCAAAAATTCAAATTTTGATCTCACAAAAAATAATCAAAAATTCCATTTTCGGATGTCAATTCGTACATTTTTTTGCCCTTAGCTCAAAAAATTCTATTAATTTTAACATTTTCACCTGACCCTATCTGAAAGATCTCAGTGTATCAATATTTATTTAGAAAATCCAACCGAATATTTTCAGCCAAATGTATTTTTCCCGAATGGAACAATTCCCGATAGTTTATCAGATTACCGAAATAAAAAATTTTTCTAATCAAATTACCGGCATTTAAAAATATCTGACAGTATACAATTTCCGAAACGGAGAGATTTCCGAAATCAAACAATTAAAAAATGTGCTTTATTATTAAATCAATAATAAATAAACAATATGTTCATCATATAATAAAATTTTGTTAATTATTGAATTTTACAATTTTTCATTATTGCATAAATATTTTTATTTTTTACATTTCTCTTAAAATTGAATTAATAGTGTGGAGGACTGAAGTTTAAATATGATTTAACCGATCAACTTTAAAAAATGTTGTGATTGGGCGTGAGCAACCTACTGGAGTCTCACTGATTTCTTCTGGGGTCAAAACCGTAATTTCGCCGCTTCCTATGTTTACTTCTACCCGTCTTCTTTGATTATTACGATAAATATACATTCCAGCAAGAACATTAGCACTCTCCAATATTGCAAAGGCGTCACCATCGGATGTTGATATCACAATTTGTTCTTAGGTCGGCACTAGCTCATAGATGTTATCTTTTCTTCTGAATTTAATTTTTGTTCCAGTAGGAAACGTGTATCTTCGAAGTTTAAATATCTGTAGCGGATTTCGTTTTGCAGTAAGACAAATAAATTCAAAAAATTCGAGTCCACATCCACGTCCATCCAATGAAGGAAGCTTGGTAGGTGGAACAATGCTCCTGGCAGGAGCAGCAGACTTGGAAGAAGAATGAGGCCTCAAAGAAGAAGATTCGCCTGGGGAAGATGGCCTCGATGCAGGAAACTCGGCAGAAGGGAACCTGGCAGGAGAATATCCGGCAAGAGGAAATGCAGCAGGAGAATACCCGGGACGAGGAACTACAGGTGGAGAATATCCGACAGGATGAAACTCGGCAGGAGGAAGCCCGCGATTAGGAAACTCGGTATCAGGAAAACTAGCATGGTGAAACTCGGCAGACGGAAACTTGGTTGGATGAAACGCAACATGAGGAAGCCCGACAGGAGAATGGCGGGTAGAAGGAGACCTGGATCCTAATCTCACAGGAGGAGCAGGACTATCTGGACAGTAAGAAGGTTCACAGCGAGGAACATTGGGAATAGGGGCACCATTAGGTAAACAATCAAACTGTAAACTTAACTCTGCAACAAAAATAGAGAAATATATTTTCCTAAACGCAGTGTCTCGTCGTCCCGAAATTCGGGATAACTAGTGCAATATTTTTCATAAGCTTGGCTAGTCGTCCCGAATATTTCGCTGGGGGCGGAAAGGCACCCCTGTGATTGGCCATAGAGATAATTTTGGTGAAACACCTACACCTCTTCCAACGTCTCGTGGGGGCGGGAAGGCACCCCGGTGACTGGCCACATAAATAATATTGGTCCAACCCCCCTAATTTTTCGGGACGACCACACACAGCCTTTCCTAAAGCCCGAGGTACGACAGAATGCGGCTTTCGAAAAATATTTATTTTCGTAATATTTCTAATAAATCAACCACAAAGAAAATTCCAGTATCCACAATCATAGTACAGCGTTAAATTTCTCTAATTAAAAGAAAAGATTTTAACAATTCAGAAAAACTTAGAAAAATATTCACTAAAATTAATTCTTGTGCAGTTTTTGTGTTTAATACTATCCATATGGAAAAATTTCGTGGCAGTCTTAAGGTAGTTCCCGAGTCCCACACTCGTACAAATATTGGATTCCCGTGGGGCGCCTGTCGTTGTATGCTGTATCGAAAAAATTTCTTGGTCCCGCATACTCAATATTTTAATGCACTCCTGGCTTAGAATTCGTAGTGTGTGTGTATACGTATAGTCACCAATCCTATGCCAGCGGCAGATTCATAGATCGTGAAACGTCGCAATTTGAAACTAACCATACTGACCAACTCTGTGTATGTGTATGTGAGTGTATCGAGTTCCTGCAACAAGAAAAGCAGGAGAGAGGGGACAGCGTTGCCGGATTGCGAATCTTTGACGTTTATCCGTTTGAAAGTAATTAAAATTTTAATATTTCCCATTCGCTTATCTAGAAAAGTACATGATGAAGAGATTTTATAATTTTTCTGACATATTTGTATTTTCAAGAAGCACAATTTGACACATTCTTTTAATTTCTCTACCAGAGCGTTTTATTACTACAAATTAAAATATGAAGAGAGCCTGTGCATTGCCCATGCATTCTGTGTTTAAGTAGTCATCTTTAACATTAATTATCTCGACATCAGTGTGGTAGAAAAATTTGAAATTATTTATTTAGCATATTAAAAAACATTCTAATTGAAATACAAGCTCGACTTTAAACAATTCTACCAGAGATCGATTTTTTCGGAAACCACCTAAAGTAGAGAGATCGGCTGGCTAGTCCGAATCTAGACCGTCTTTTTAAGACGGTCTGACAGGGTGTTGGCCTTGGCCCTCTCAGACGGACTCGATTGAAAATTTTTCAAAGTTTCATCGAAACGGTCTGGCTGGGCCCCTCTCAGACGGTCTCGATTGAAAATATTTAAGTGCTATCGTGACGGTCTGATATGATCCTCAGTAGACGGACATGATTGGGAAAACTTCAAAGTATTTCAAAGTGAGCAGGATCGTTTTTTGTTGACGTCATTGACACGTATCTAGGTTTTTATACACATTGTCTTTCGGTAATTGTCGAACAATCTAATATACAGTTATCAGATGAGGTAAATTGATTTTTTGTCAAATTACAACCTAACCTACAAAAGACCAGAGAGCATCGTGGACGAAGACGCATCGTGGAAGAAGAAACACTGTTCAGAATTTAAAGAAATAAAAATTAGTCAGAAAGAGCATTTTCGATCAAGTTTTCAAGTGATTTAATCTGATAAAGTTCTTGTGCTGTCGATAATAACCATGCGTGAAAAACCGGAAGAAAAGCAAGGAAAAAAAGGTAATATAAATCTTTCTAGGTTCGGCTCATTTTTCCGTTCTTTTCATTCTTTTATCAATAAGCAAGAATGAATTATTTCAAGAGAATGCATAATCAACTTTATCCTGCTTAAAAAACATACAAAAAAATTAAGAAAGAATCCATGGAATAGTATTTCAAAATTTATACAAATTCGATATCGATAAATGATTTTGTCGGTTATGTTATAATTGTCACTTATCTCTCAGCGTTCGAAAGGTGTCCGTTCTTATCGCTAATCTAATAGATTATTTGTAAATCATCCAAAAACATAATTGAAAAGTAAAATTTAATGTAATATAAATGAGAGATTGAAGCTATTTTTCCCTTCTTTTTTACTGTGGTCTAATCTAGACCATCAGGTGGTAAAAGTGTTACACGTCTGGCCAGCGTCTGATTAGCTGGGCTAGCCTGAATGAGCTGATCAGCGGCCTGGTTAGCGCCGTCTAATCTAGTCTATCTCATGGTTAAGGCGTTACACTTCTGGCCAGCGGCGCTATTAGACCGTCTGTCCAGCGTCTGAACAGACACAAGATGGTCTGTCCAGCGCCCAGCCAGCGCCCCGAAATTTTTCCACACGGGTACCCCAATAATTATTAATCAGCATTTTCTTGCGTAAATGATATTCTTATTAGTTTCTTATGAATCTAGAAAAATGCATAACCAAATCGCCCTGATATCAATATGCAAACTTCCAGAATTCTTTTTTTCATAAGACACATCATGGTTTCCTACGGAATAAAATCCAATTAAATGCGTAGTTATTTGGGACAAATTCAAATAGAATTTGCAATGAAAATTCATTTATAATCATTATTCTGTTGGTTAATTACAGTATATAATACATAATATTGTTCTTATCTCATAAATTATACTTGCATGAAGCTTTTCCTTGCAAGATGTTTATAATCCAGAAATAGTTCAAGGCACAAAATTTGGTTACCTTAACCAGGATAAGCTCATAAAAATAAGTTTGAGAAAATAAATCTGTTAAATAATGGTTTCTCCGGCCCAGACCACATAGATATCTTCTACAAGATTATGATACAATACGGATTACTACAAATACATTACTACATGTGGAAATATTATTATATTATTGTATTTACCAATATAATTGAGAATAACCGTTAATGATATGGCTAGAGTAGAAAGGATCCTGATTGTTTATGAGAAAAAATTAATTAATATATTGAACAATATTTCAGTTTCAAGTGTAACTAATGATTCTTCTGGTGCTTAATTACAGTATATAATATATACTACATTTCTTATCTCGTGAATTATCTATGCCTCGAGCTTGTCCTCGTGAGATATTTGTGTTTCATTACGCAGAGCCACGAATAAACGAATTTTTTCGACATCATTTTGAAGATACTTGGTATGTCTTAAGAATGGAAGAAAAACTTTGTTTAGAAATATTGGTTTTTAAAGAAACTGCACCGCGAAGCACAATATTTCATTAGAACGTCCGAACTAATTTTTTAAGAAAAAGAAATGTTTCCCAAATGGGAAATTCATCGACGATTTATCAGATTATAGAAACTGGAATTTTTCTTATTTAGATTGCCTTCTGTAGTATAAAATTGAAGAATCGAATAAATTAGGGCTACCATATGTCTAGGACAGGCTAGAAGAAAAATATGTATATAACTATTTATTTTGTAAATTCTTTTTTTTTTGTTTTTTGGTTTGAAATAATTATTGTTTTTAACTGAAAATGTAACTATTCTATTTTCAGTTGGAAATTGATCGTTCTTAGTTCGAAATTCAAATATCTGGTTGAAAATTCATGTGTTTTGTTTGAAATTCGATCTTTTTGGTAGAAAATTAATCTTCTTAGTTATAAATTGATCTGTTTGCTTTAAAATTCGAAGGTCTGCTTCCAAATTTTTTCTCTGACTTGACTGAAAAATCTTTCACAATAAAATAATCTAACTCGTCTTTTTGGTAAAAATTAATCTTTTTGGTTAAAAATTCATCTATTGCAGTTGAAGATTCATAATTTTAGTTAAAAATTCATCACTTTGGTTGAAAATTTTTTGGTTTTGTTCGAAAATCAATTTGTATACCTAAAACTTCAACTATTCCATTTTTTGAGAACTTTATTACTTGGATGGAAGTTACACTCTTTTGCTAATTTTTTTTTAGTTAAAGTATTATTTTGATGGAAAATCCATCTCTTTCGTTGAAAAATGAATTCTTTTTTGAAAAATTTTTTTCTGTGACTGGAAATTAATTATTTTTTAAACTAAAAATGTAACTATTCCAGTTAGATATTCCATCATTTTAGTCAAAAATTCATGTCTTTCGTTGAATATTAATTTTTTAACTGAAAATTAAACTATTCGATTGTTTGTTGAAAAATTAACTTTTTCAGTCGAAAATTCGTCTTTTTTGGTAGAAATTAATCTCTTTGATTAAAAATTCATCTTTTTGGTTAAAAATTATATTATTCTAGTTAAAGGAATATTTAACAAATCTTGATTCAAAAGCTAAAAATAATCAACAAGGTTGTTAAAAAAATGTCCTTAATCTATATATTCTATTTTGGAAAAACAGAATTAAGTTCATTTTAGAACAACTTTATTTTTAAAGGCAATTTCAAAAAAAATGTCAAGCTTGAAAATTGTTCTTAATTGTTACAAAATTTCGGAAATTGTACAATTTCTGAATACTTTCTTGCACATACATTAATGGCAATTATAAGGAGGAATAGTTTTTATTTACTCTTGTGCTTTAACCACTCTTGTGGATGAAGTTTTTTCTAACGTTTTTCACCATATTTCAAACTTTAGAGATTAGAATAAGAATAATAAATAAAACCATACATTTTTTGCTCAATTAAATATTTCTTGATTACATGCAAAATATATCGAGGTGGTACATATATATATATATATATATATATATATATATATAAGTTTTTTCAAAAGATTGTGCTTGAAATTATGTAAATCCAACAAACGTGTGAAAACGTGTCTTTCTAATTTCATTTTTATTTTATTTTTTAATATTATTTAATAGGAAACAATGTAAGTTAAAAAAACTCACCTTTGCCTCTATCTGAAAGATATCACTTGGTGTATCAATATTCCTTTAGAATCACCAACCGAATATTTTCAGCAAAACTAATTTTTCACGAGTTAAAAAATTCCCGATATTTTATCAGATTACTGGAATCGAAAATTTTCTTAATCCAATTGACGACTTTCTGAAATACCTTACACTCTAAAATTGCCTAAACGGAGAAATTTTTGAAATCAAACAATTAAAAAATTTGTTCATTATTAAATCCAAAATCAAATAAATAATATGCTTATCAAATCATATTATTTTTTTTATTATTAAAATATATAATATTTTATTATAGCATACATGTTTGAGTTAATGCAAATATACATACATGATTTCAGCCTTTTATTTCAGATTTTTACTCCCTAGGGAGTAAAAAGTGACATCAGACGTAAATAAGGAAAATTATAAAATGATAAGGGATCATTTTGACAGACGATTTCACAGATTCGGTTGAATCACAACAATGAAATTAACATGAGTTAATATAAAATAACGAAGAATTTTAAACAAATTTAGATACTATGAATTTCCAAAATTTTGAAAAAATTGAAAATTTGAAATACTTTCAACAATTTCAGTAATTTATAAATTTTTCATCAATTTTCCTACTTTTTGTAATTTTTCAATACTTCGTAAGTTCATATTAAAATAAATGAACAACTTTTCGGAAGTCCTTCATATGAGCGGACAGCATGCCTGTGATGAAAAACCCTCACAAAGGGACGGGGAATTTTTACGACTGATTTATTTTGTCAGTACTCGGCAAAAAATGCCCGCTTCTGCCCCCTGGTGGATGACATACTATTATTTATTTGCTGCTGAAAAAGACTGGCTTGGAAATTTGAAAAAGATAAAAGCCTTATGAATCATAATACATTGACCTTTAATTATCATTATTTATAATTACAAGCGACTTGTAAGATTTTGATCCGACTTTGGATCATGAAAGATATTAAATTTTAGTTTAGCATTTTTGTTAAAATTAAATTAATAATATGGAGGCCTAAAGTTCACACATGTCTTAACTGTTCTACTTTAAAAAATGTTGTGATCGGGCTTGCGGAGCCTACTGGAGTCTCTTTGATTTGTTCTTGGGTCAAAGGCGTAATCTTGCCACTGCTCATGTTTATTTTCACCCTTTTTTGGACATTATAACGGATATACATTCCAGCAAGAACATTAGCCCTCTCCAATATTGCAAAGGCGTCACCATCGGATGTTGATATCACAATTTGTTCTTGGGTTGGCACTGGCACATAGATGTTATCTTTTCTTCGCAATTTAATTTTTGTTTTATCAGGAAAAGTGTATCTTTGAAGTTTGAATATCCGTTGCGGATTTTTTCTCGAAATAAGACGAATAAATTCAAAATTTTCGAGTCCACATCCACGTCCGTCAAAAGAAGGAAGCTTGGTAGGTGGAACTATGATTCTAGCAGGAGGAAGAGTCTTGGCAGAAGAATAAGGCTTCCCAGAAGAAGATCTGCCCGGAAAAGATGGCCTCGATGCAAAAAACTCGGCAGAAGGAAGCCCGGCAGGAGAATACCCGGGACGAGGTAACCCATGGGGAGAATATCCGGCAGGATGAAACCCAGCAGGAGAACATCTGGCAAGAGGAAATCCAGCAGGAGAATACCCGTGACGAGGAACTACAGGTGGCGAATATCCGGCAGGATGAAGCTCGGCAGGAGGAAACCCGGGATTAGGAAACCCGGCATCAGGAAAAATGTCATGGTGAAACTCGGCAGACGGAGGGTCGGTTGCATGAAATATGACATGAGGAAGCCCGACAGGAGAATGCCGGGTAGAAGGAGACCTGGACCTTAATCTGGCAGGAGGAGGACTGTCAGGTGAATGAGAAGATTCGCAGCGAGAAGCGTTAGGAATAGGGGCGCCATTAGGTAAATAATCAAACTGTAAACTTAACTCTGCAACAAAAAATAAAGGAATATATTTTTCTAAAGTCAGTGAGGCAAGACAGAATGCGGTTTTCGAAAAATATTTATTTCCGTGATATTTCTGATAAATCAACACCATAGAATATCACAATTATAGTACATCATTCAATTTCACTAATTAAAATAAAAGATTTTAATAACCTTATGAAGTATAACATACGGGAACAATTATATTAGCATTTTTTTTTCACCGTAACCAAATATATGCACTGAGCGAAGAATTCCCGTGTAGTTTCACACGAAGGTTTGGCGCGCTTGCGCTACTGAGACGTGCGATCATCCCAACCATTCGGTTGCTCATCCGAAACAGCAGCAGCCGAAGTGGTGGGGCGCCCACCCGAATACTTGGTGAGCTTGCACGAATGATTCGGGAAATTCGAGTCGTCAACCGCGTTGGATGTTGCGCGTTCGACGTTTGCGCATGTTCGCTAATGTTCACAGCTGATGAACATCAGGCTCTTCTCGAATGTCACTTTTTCTAGCTTATGTCGATTTTATTGTTCATGCGCGAGATGTCAGTGGAATAAAGTGTAACTAGTTATCTGGGTTTTCTTTGGATAATCATTAAAGAAGGTAAGAGAAATATAAAACATTATTCTTTCTCTAGAATTATTTCTGTATACCGGGATGAACGCTTTTATTGAAATTTTACATTTGATTTTTCGACTCATGTGCAAGCAAAGAATAATGTTTTATATTTCTCTTACCTTCGTTAATGATTGTCCAAAGAAAAACCAGATAATTAGTTACACTTTATTCTACTGACATCGACATAAACTAGAAGCAGTGACATTCGGGAAGAGCCTGATGTTCATCAGCTGCGGCCATTAGCGAACATGCGCAAACGTCGAACGCGCAACATCCAACGCGGTCGACGACTCGAATCAGCCAAATCATTCGTGCAAGTTTCCCAACTATTCGGGCGGGCGCCCCACCACTTCGGCCGCTGCTGTTACAGGTGAGCACCCGAATGGTTGGGATGATCGCACGTCTCAGAAGTGCAAGCGCGCCAAACATTCGTGTGAAACAAAAAAAAAGAGAAACCACCCGAATATTGGGGTGTAAACCCGAACTACACGGGAATTCTTCGCTCAGTGTGGTTTACTTTAGTGAATAGCACTAGTTAATAAAATAACCTGTAGGAAATATTTTGCACGCGATTGCAGAATCCTGTCCTCAAAATGAACTGCAGTGAGACAACAAAAATTAAACAATTGAAGATATGTACTAGTGATTTAAAAAAAAAGAAGTGAAAATGCGTTGCTTTCAGGACTTTCAAATTCCATAAAGTAGAATTCTTTGAATACGTCGAATTTTATTAATTCGGAACATCTATCATACCATGTCCTGGGTCTACGAAACACTTGTGAATATTTGAATAATTCAATTTAACGCAAAGCTTTCTCTCAAATAAACCGGAAACTTCACATCGGACATAAGAAGGTCTGTTCTATTATCATAATTCAAATTAATTCATAAAGCTACGGGTCAAACGATCGATTGCGCGCGCGATGAAATAATAAGTGGGGACAGCGTTGGACCAATACATCTAATATATTCATTCCGGTATCGGTACCAATGACTTCTTACTCGACCCTCTACGAGGAACGAGCCTCTGTTGGTCTCTTATTGATCTACCTGTCATTGAAGACAGAATATTGAATGGAATAAGCATGATTCAAGGAAAGCCACTCTCAACGGATTCTTCATTTAAAATTAAAACTTTCGTTCACTAAACTATCCTAATTCGTTAGAATTTGGATAGTCAGACTTTAGTCTTTGGGATATATATTTTTTTTATTAGTGAATATGCAATTATTGTAACTACTTTGCACTCCATATCTTTGTGAAGACCTCATTGTACATCTTCGAATTTAGTGTGGGAAATTTAATAAATTATAACTGAGTGTGTGCAACTTTCATTGTAACAACCTTGCACTTTATCTCACGATAAAGACCTCGTTGTGCATGGTGGCACTAACTATTGAAATTTTGATGGAAAATTTTACTTTGATTTTTCAGAAAGAATGGAGACATGAAAGAATTCGGAACGACTTTGAAATTCATCTCACGATAAAGACCTCGTTATGGAAATTAAGTTTTGAATTTTGATTTTCTATTGGAAGAGAATCCAATTGATTTGTTTTTATATGAAATCAATTTTCTAAATGAATTCAATTCATTGCGAAAGTACGCAATCCTCTCTCTCTCTCTCGAGTGAATACACAATCTGCCGCTTTTGTTTTCAAATAATGATTCAAAATTCAGTAGGAATTTTTATCTCAAAAAATTAGATTTTAGTTAATTGCAGTTTATTTAATCTTCAAATTTAGTTGTAAAATGTTTAGGGCTAGTTTCAGTGTCCTATCAATATTGGAATCAACTTATAGCGTTGGTTGCAATTTACTGGACAGGGAAAATTAAAAGCAAATTGAACGAATCTCTCAATGAAAATAAATATTATTGAGATAAATTTAAAATGAACCACTACAAATACCATTACTTAAAATGAATATAAGTTTTAGTAATAAGATCTTTTTCTATAGTCAGCCAACTACAGTTATAATTAAATTGAGAATATTGGTAAGCACGAAATCAATCCCCGGATGGAAAACAATAGTAAAAGATAGAGATACTGAAATTAGCCCTGAAACGATAATTATTTTACAGTGCTCACATTATAAATTTTGAAGAAAAGCAACAAATATCTTATACGTTCATATTTATTTATCAAATTCTCACTTCCTACTTAGTATCCTTTTTATTTCCAGATTACTCTCCACATACTAATTGTATTCTGACATTAAACCTTTAACATAGATTTTCAATTGCAATGTCTTACATGTAAATATTCAAATATGATAAAAAACTACGGATGATTGTTCAATAACAGATAAAACTTAAAATAAATCTTAAAGTGAGAGAACACAATACGGATAAATGTTTAGATAACAGATAGAAGTTTAGAGAAAGACTCAGAACCGATTTCATTCTAATTTTAATAACCTTTGTCCCTAACAAATATATGTAAAGTCTGAAACCATATTGTATTATGTAGAATTTCAAGAATATTATTGAACGAATTTTTCCTTATCAAAAAAAATTATAATGATTATTCTGTTGCTTAATTACAGTATGTAATACATTCTATAGTTCTCTTAGGCAGAAATAAACCAGTGCTCAAATCGAAAAACTACAAATGTATTATTTTATGTTAAAAGCTCGAAAATATTTTTAAGAATATAGATATATTTACCAATAGAATTAAGAATAACCTCTAGTAATAGGACCATAGTAGAAAGGATCCTCATTTTTTCTAAGGTAAAAATAATTAACATATATTAATCAAGATTTCAGTCACCAGTGTAACTAATGATTCTTATAGTACTTCATTATAGTATATAACATATGCGACATTTCTTATCTCATGAATGATCTACGCCTCGAGCTTGTCCTTGTGAGATATTTGTGTTTCATTACACAAGCCAACAAACAAACGAATGTTTTCGACATCATTATGAAGATACTTGGTATGTTTCAAGAAGAAAGAAAAAATTGAGTTTGATTTATATATAGATCTAAACCCAATCCTATATTTTTCCGTGGAGACCACATGTTTATTGTTTACTAGGTGAATGGAAATGAAAAATTAATACATTTCAAATAACTGAATGTATTGAACACCTAATGAAGTAAAATTAAAAATTAGAAGCTCTTTAATTTATGTTTGGCGATTAGCAAATCCCTGAATGCTATTCTTTATGATTTTTTCTTCTAAATTGGAAGTGGCTTATACCTTCTGTATTTTTTTTATTTAAAAATTCAGATTTTTCGAAATTCAAATAAAACTTTGTATAGGTTTTAAATTATCGCGCATTCTCATAGGGGAGACCGCCCTACAGAAGAAAATCATCAATTAATAAAATTAATGTAAGTAAAATAATTAATTTAATATATTTAATAGTATAGACATGATACGTGGTAATATAGTAAAATTAGAATGGATTATTTTACCTATCCTGTGCTTATAATTAATCATTATCTTCTATAGGATCATTATCTAATGTAGGGTGGTCTCCCCTATTTACAGTTTTGACTAGTAAAGAAAAATAAACAATAACAAATAAAAACGGATATGTTATGTTACACTAAAAATCTATTGAATATATAATAGCATGAAATCATTTCATTTATTATTCAGTTTCGTATTTTTCATGATTGCATTAATATTTCACTCCAGCATATATACATCCATGATTTCAGCCATTTTCAAAACCTATGAAGCTATTCGAAAGGACTGGATAGGAATTCTAAAGAAGAGTGAAGCCTCTAAAGTCACAATACATTAAACTTTTATTATTATTTCTAATTAGGATTTACTTGCATTACTCTGATACGACCTTGAATCACCCGCTTTACTATAAAATATTTTGTGATAGGGCGAAGGCGGCCTACTGGAGTCTCATCCATTTCTTGTTTGTTCAATACGGAAACCCTGCCGCTTTCTATGTTAAGTTTCACACGGTGTTTTTTGGTTTTATGATAGGTATATATTCCAGCGAGAGCATTTTCGGTCTCCAATATTGCAAAGACGTCACCCTCGGATGTTGATAACACAATTTGTTCTTGGGTTGGCAGAGGCTCAAATGTATCAGATGGTGTTCTCAATTTAGCTGATGTATCGGCAGGAAAAGTGTATCTCCGTAATTCAAATATCTGGTGCGGATTTTTGCGGGGAATAAGCCGAATAAATTCAAGTTGATCAAGTCTATTTCCATGTCCGTTAGCAGAAGGAAGCCTGGTAGGTGGAACAATGCTCCTGACAGGATGATGAGATGTGGAGCAAGGAGGAGACCTGGCAGGAGGAGGCCTGGCAGGAGAAGGCCTGGCAGGAGGAGGCCTGGCAGGAGGAGGCCTCGCAGGAGGAGGTCTTGCAGGAGGAAGCCTGGCAGGAGGACTGGGCCTTGAAGAAGAAGGCCTTATTGGAAGATTACCTCTGTCAGGAGGAAACACGGCAGAATGACACCCGTTAGGAAAAAAACCAACAGAATGAAACTCGGCAGGTGGAAACTCGTCCAGATGAAACCCGTAATCAGGAAACCCGGCAGAAGGATCGCTGGCTGGAGGAGATCTGGACCTAACTCTCGTAGAAGGAGGAGACCTGTCAGGAAGATGAGAAGGTTCGCAGCGAGGAACACCAGGAATGGGGGCGCCATTAGGTAAACATTCGAACTGTAAACTTAACTCTGCAACAATAAACAGTTGATTATATTTTTCTGAAGTTCATGAGCCAAGGCACAATACGGATCCCCGAAAATATGTAAAAATTTCAGAGTCAGTCACAAGATTAACGCAGTTAAAAATTCAAATCTTTCTGGTGGTTCGAAGACTAATTTATAATCCAGACAGAAGCTTTTGGGGGAGGGTGTTGCGAGAAATAGTACGATATGTCACGCGGGGAGGGGGTATAGTATTTAATTCCTGAAAACAAAACAAGAATTCAACGATCAAATTTGGACAAACACCACAAAATGCTTCTATTGCAATTCCTTAAAACAACAAAATTTGTTTCTTTGCTCAAAAATAAAAAAGTGGAAAGAAAAATGAGAAAGCAACCAATCGATTCCCCTTCCTTCTCTTTTTTATTTCTTTCGTCATTTTTATTTTTATTATTATTAAAACACAATATAAAAGCATGGAAAATATTCACCAACGTTTCGGTGCTCACACAGCACCCTTATCAAGGCAAGAAAAATTAGAGCAGGTAGCAATAGCGGCGAAATAACAACGCTATCACCTCGATACCTGACAACTGAATATGGGTCAAAAGACAAATCCGTTGTAAACAAACAAGAAATGAGAGAAAGTCAAGACCCATGAAAACGTATTGCTGAATGTAATGAATCATACTAGAATAACTTTTGTTTAATTTATCCAAATCAGTTTTTAAATTAATAGACAACTTATTTTGTTTTTTAATATAAAGCATTTCCATGAATTCTCTCTTTCCCTAATTACTTTCACTGTGTAAAGTTTCAACATTATCCCAGTCAAACTCATGGTCAATATCAACAAACCCTCTCGTATGTCCAGCAAGAACGCTCTTATAACAACGTCCTAAACAAACATCACTTTTGTGTTCCTCCACCCTAGTATTAAGAAGTCTGCCAGTCTGTCCCACATAAGTCATCTTACAGATCTTACAAGTGATCTTGTAAACAACACCACCTTTTTAAATTTTATCTAAAGGATCTTTACCAAAAGTTATTATTGAATCCATTTCAAATGGTATACGGAAAATAGTATGAATATTAAAATTTTTTTAACATAAATTCAATAGTTTTCCAAATTTGACCAAAAAAACGAAGAACAAAAGTATTGAAAGAACTATATTCTTTCCATACTTCCTGATTATCTGAAGATAAAATGTTACTTTGTTTGTTTTTGAATTGTTGAATTCTAATTTTGATATGTTGCTCATTCAACTTTCGTGGGTAATGATTAAGAAAAAGGATATTCCTAACTATATTCAAATTCTCTTTGTGAAATGAAATGTGGGACAAACCTAGAGCTCTGTCAACTAAGTTTTTGATTCCTGCAATTTCGTTTTGAAAAGGATGAGCCGAAAAGAAATGAAAAATTCTACCTGAATATGTACTTTTCCTATACCAACTGGTAACAATATTACCATCCTGACCCTTAATTACTTCTACGTCCAAAAAACTGATTCTATTATTGTTCTCTATTTCATGGGTGAACTGAAGTTTTGAATGAAAATTATTAAAAGCATCAAAAACTGCCTGTAACTTTGCTAGGGGAACACATAATCAGGTATCATCAACATATCGAAAGTAAAAGGGCAAAACAAAATCCAGCGTCTTGAAAGCAAAGACCTCCAAATCTTCCATAACTATTGTCGCCAAAATCTTTCGTTTTTTATATTATCCCATCTATTTGAAATTGTCTGTTTAACCAATTCAAGGGGTATACTTGGAAAAATTGCAACAACATCCAAAGAAATCATTACATGGTCATCAGGAACAGTTTTTTGAATAATAGTTTTTTTGGATTTTCAGCTATTTTTAATATTGTATTTGGAAGTTGTAATTGAGTCTTTAAGTATCAAATTAAAGTTTCGTTCTAAAAATTTCTTGGGAGTTTTAATAGTTGAAATAATCAATCTCAAAGGATGGCCATCTTTATGAATCATTCTCAAACCATAACATCTTGCAAGAACTGTGTCTTCGGTATTTATATCATTCCATCTTATATCCTTTTCTAAAAGTACTTTCTTTCTCCAATTGTCTAGAATTTTGAAAGTGTCTCTTCTTAATTGTTTCAACGGATTTTCATTTAATAATTCAAAGTTATCGCGATTGGAAAGTAAATCCACCATATCCCTAATATAATCCGATTTCTTCATACAAACTGTAATATTGCCTTTATCAGCATTCATGCAAATTATATCAGGGTTGTTTTTAAGGAAACCTTTCATTATCTTGAAACCTTTAGAAATTTTACGATCAATACTACTAATGTGCAAAAAATTTTTATCAACAAAGCTGTTCGACAAGTGTACAACCTTGTTTCGGAAATCCTGTTGATCTAATATTGGAATTTTGTGTATACTTGATTCAACATCTTTGACTATTTCCATCATTTGTTTCGATTTATGACTGGGATAATGTTGAAATTTTGCACAGTGAAAGTAATGAGAGAAAGAGAGAATTCATGGAAATGCTTTATATTAAAAAACAATGTAAGTTGTCTATTAATTTAAAAACTGATTTGGATAACTTAAACAAAAGTTATTCTAGTATGATTAATTACATTTAGCAATACCTTTCCATGGGTTTTGACTTTCTCTCATTACTTGTTTGTTTATAAGGGATTTGTCTTTTGACCCACATTCAGTTGTCAGGTATCGAGGTGATATCGTCGTTATTTCGTCGCTGTTCCTACCTGCTCTAATTTTTCTTGCCTTGATAAGGGTGCTGTGTGAGCACCGAAACGTTGGTGAATATTGTGCATGCTTTCATATTGTGATTTGATAATAATAAAAATAAAAAAGACGAAAGAAATAAAAAAGAGAAGGAAGGGGATGTGATTGGTTGCCTTCTCATTTTTCTTTTTTCTTTTTTATTTTTGAGCAAAGAAACCAATTTTTTTGTTTTTATGAATTGCAATAGAAGCATTTTGTGGTGTTTGTCCAAATTTGATCTTTGAATTCTTGTTTTTTTTTCAGGAATTCTATACATTAACTTGATTATTGGACGTTAAATGAGATTTTGAATTTGATTTCAGTCTAATTTAAAATTCTTACATTTCTATTTCAAGATTTATAGATTTCTTATGTTTCTAGTATTTCACAGAAAATTTCAGAGGATATCATAAGAATTTAATAGAATTTCAAAATATTTGGAAAAATTGGAAGTAATTGTAGAGTATGTGAAAGGATTTCATAAGATTTCGAAGGGGCTTAAGGAATGTAATAAGATTTCAGAAGAATTGAATGTTGTCAAATGATTTCAAGGAATTTCGAAGTATGTCCATGGATTGAAATTAGGATTACAAATAATGCGAATTAGGAAGACTTGGCAGAAGGATGAGGCCCCGATAAAGAAGGCCTGTCTGGAAAAGAAGGCCTCGATGCAGGAAACTCGGCTAAAGGAAACCCGGATCAAAACTCGGAAGGAGGAAACCCGGGATTAGGAAACCCTACATGAGGAAACCTGACATGAGGAAACCTGACTTGAGGAAACCTGACACGAGGAAACCTGGCAGGACGAAACTCGGCAGGACGAAACTCGGCAGCAGGAAGTGCGGTAGGATGAAACGCGGGAGCAGTAAAATCTGCATGATGAAACCTGACATGAGGAAACCCGACAGGAGTATGCCCTGCAGGAGGCGACAGAGGAGAGATAGTTATAAAAATATAGATATATTATTATATTATTATATTTACCAATATAATCAAGGATAACCAGGAGTGACAGGACCAGAGTAGAAAAGATCTTCATTTTTTGATTCAGGGAAAACTGATTACTGTATTAATGAAGAAATCGGTTAGCAATGCAAATAATAATTATTCTGGTGCTTCATTACAGTACATAATTTATACTTTATTCCTTATCTCATGAATTATATATGGCTTAAGCTTGTCCTTGGGAGATATCGCTATTTGATTACTCAGTCTGGGGGAAAATCACGTGTTGTCTACGTCACGTTGAAGGTATTCGGTATGTTTCAAAAAGAAGGAAAATATTTGTTTAATTCATGTAGACTTGAATACAATCCTATATAATTGTCCCAAATGATTTTTTTACGGGCAAACATTATTTGTTTGTTAATAAAATTGTTAAGTAACTTTTTGAGTCTACACCGCATGGTTATCTCTTACTACGTATCGCAGGGGAAAATAAAACAAACTTTTTGTTTTAAAAGTAGTTTTAGGAAAAATGGGCTCCAACAAAAGGGACTTCGTCTTGTTGTCCCGGAAAATTGGCAAGGCTGAAAAAGGGAACGACTAGTTGGACAGTGTGCCAGAAAGCCTTTTTTTTTTGAAGAAAATCGTTCGATAGTTCAATTGCCAACGGAGTTTGATGTAAATTAAATGAACCAGTTCTTTAATCAGCATAATAATTATGCGTGTGTAATTTATAATGCGGTGGAATAGAAAAATAAAATATTTTTCAATTTTATAAACAATTCGAAGAAAAAGCGTCATTTTTTGTGATTTTCAAATATTGGTTGTTGAAATTCATGTTCTGTACGTGAAATATCAGAGAAATTAACGTAAGATAACGATCAGTTAAAAATAGGTAGACCAATAGGCATGCCAGATAAGCTTATATTGGGATCAGAGCATGTGATCAAATTAACATTGTTCAATGAACAATGTCTGCTTTTTCAATTGTTTAAATAATTTGTTTAAATATGATAGTTATGAAATATCTGATTATGCTACTCGTTTCTACGGAAGAAATTAGGTATATTCCACTTGATGAATAATTTTTTTCTCTTCCAAATTTGTTGTGCCAAATTAATAAACAAATGCATAGTATGGTACTAGCTTCAGCATTTATTTTCACTGAATAAAAAATTCGGCCCAATAAAAAAATAATGAACACCTGGACCTTATGTACCTGTTTTTCTAACAGTTATAACATACTTTTTCAGATTTTTCCGAAAAATGTAAGAATGAAGATAGAAATTGTTTATAATATCTTTCAACTGAAAACGTAACAGTTGTTGCGTTAATCTAGTTTTTTTCTTGAAATCAACTATCCACAAGGCGATTCATAATACACTGGCCCATTTTAGGATTTTGAATTCCAGAGAAAATGCTTTTAAATACATTCATCCTGCCACTTTAAAGATCTAAAAAATAAAATCAGATCGAAATATTTTTCATAACTATCCAAAATCATTATAACGCAGGCTTCTCTAAAAATACGCTTACCTTGATTAACAAATGAATATCTTATGAATTATAATTTGAAATGGACTTTGTTTGGGATCATATGTAATGTTTTTTAATGTCTACAAATCAAGTCCTACGCATTTTTTACTTATTTTTTAACCAGAAGAAACAATCCGAGCAAACGTATTGAAATTTTTAGAAATTTTAGATTTTTTTCCATGAAAAAACATAATGTGTTTCTTTGGTAGAAGTTTAAGAAATTTTAGGTACGACATATTCCACTTTTTCCAAAAAAGTGCGCCTTTAATTATGTAAATCCAAAAAACATGTCAGAACATATTTTTGAATTGATTTTCAAAATTTTTGTTCAAATTTTCTTTACTTTTTTCGAAAGTCAACTGACACATTTTTTCCTCAGCTCGATCGTGTCAGATAATTTTTAACATTTTCATTCCGCCCTTATGGGCCAGCACTCAGCGATTGAATATTTCTTTAAAACGTCTATCTGAATATTATCAGCAAAAAACTATTTTTCTATTTTGTTCTAGCAGAAATAGTCATTTGACTGGACTGACTTCCAATATTAAATTCCTCATTAAATTTCTATTTACTTCTTTCAGCGTAATTTTAATGTTGAACTATTACTTAAATCAATATTCACATTGAGTATCATCTCTCTATATTAATGTCACATTCCGCGACTTTTATGATAATTATTCATAAGAAATGGATTATGATCATAAAATATTTATATTTCATAATAAATCAATGAAATTTAAGATCATACCATTCATATCATTTGGGCAACCACCATAAAATGCTCCTATTGTAATTTGAAAAAAAAAAAAAAATTTCCTACAAAAAATAAAAAATTTCCTTTTTCCTAAAAAAAAAATAAAAAAGTGGAAAGAAAAATGAGAAGGCAACCAATCGATTCCCCTTCCTTCTATTTTTTATTTCTTTCGTCTTTTTTATTTTTATTATTATCAAATCACGATACAAAAACTTTCATAATATTTACCAACGTTCTGGCGCTCATACCCTTATCAAGGTAAGAAAAATTAGGGCAGGTAGGAACAGTGACAATAGAAATGGAACAAAAGAGAACAAATTACAATAGGAGCATTTTATGGTGGTTGTCCAAATTTGGTCGTTGGATTCTTGTTTTTATTTTCAGGAATTCTATACATTCACTTCTATGAAATCCAATGCCAACTATTATTGCCATAATCGTATGAAATATAATGCCATGAAGATCAATTGTAAAGACCAGATTTGAAAAGAAGAACGCAGTAACCAAAAGAGGATGGTACTCATCATTTTTCGCGGAACCATCAATCAATCATCGAGATGAAGATAAAAACTGACTATAATATCAATCACCTAAACCTGAACATAACGGGAACTTGGTTAACATATATGTATAATTCTTACGTCATAAGCATGCATTTCCATGCACCAGATACCAAGTTCTGATGAGAAACTAAAATCTTCATCACGGACACGTCAGTCATCGATAATTAGCACAAGAGTTGTAGGAGAACATCCAATACAAAAACAAAGAGTAAAATTACACCCTACAGATTATTATGCTGCTTCTAAACATGGTAGAATTCACAATCTCGATATGCTGATAAGATGCTTTGACTCACACAAATTGCCTCTACATCTAGATTTTCCTACCCCTCGATACCTAAGAACTGACAACTGCGCCATTCACCAAACATGGGCATATTACTATCTCTAATTTTTATTATTAAACTTTACATAAATTTACTGCTACATCTAGGACTTCCTAATACTTGATATCTAAGGAGGGATATAGTGCATTAAGACAACTGCGTCATTCACCAAATATGAGAAAATCACGATCTCTTATCACTGGTTGGCTATTCTACCTTACATACGTTTACGACTACATATGCAACTACTTACCCTTTTGGTCACTCAGAGAAATACTAGTCTTGAAACAAAAGCATCGCCCTCTTGTTTATTTTGTTTTCAACCACTTGAATATCTTTCTTACACAAACATAAATATTTGACTGCAAAATTAGGACTTGTTCTCAATAATAATAGCCTGAAGTTGAGACAAAAAATGTATCCGGGCACAGAGTTCCATATTTTCGAAAAATGATCATTTTCCTGAAGGAGAAGATCGAAAAATATTCATAGAATCTTGACATCTTATTCGAAATGATTGGTACTGCATTGGTGTGTGTGTGTGGGCGAAGGGTGTTGTGATAAGAATCTATAGCCTGAAGTATGCAAAATGAATCCTCCGGGCACGGAATTCAATACTTTCGAAAAATGATAATTTTCCTAAAGGAGAAGGTCGAAGAATATTCACAGAATCTTGAAATCTTATCAGAAATGATTGGTACTGCCTGGGTGTATTTGGAGAGGTGTTGTGATAAGAATCCATATCCTGCAGTCTAACAAAAAAATCCTCCGGGCCCAGAGTTCCATACTTTCGAACAATGATAATTTTCCTGAAGCAGAAGTTCGAAAAATATTCAAAGAGTCTTTACATCTTGTCAGAAATGATTGGTAATGACTTCCATTTATTCGAATAATGGTATTTTTTTTCAAAAAATGTGATAGAAAAATATTGACAATCTTTCCAGTTTTCTAGAATTGATTTCTTATGCGAGAGTGGGTTGGTATGGGTGTTCTGATAACAATCTATTGACTGAGGATCACATAAAAAAATCATAGAAACAACGACTTCGACTTTTTCTATAAATGTTATTTTTTCGTCAAAGAATAATACAGCAATTTAGCTTACTGGAATTGATTTATAATACGTGGGTGGGTTTGATGGAGTATTAGGGGTACATTATATAGCCTAAGGTTCCTCAGAAAAAATCATAAACACAATAACATTGCATTTTGTGGAAAATGCTTATTTTTGCTAATTACAAATTTGGAAAATCTTTACCAAATCTTCTTTAGCTATATGTAAATTATTTCTTCTGTGTGGGTCGTGTAAAGGGAATATTATAAGATCAACTCAGAATTAGAAGAAAATGTGGAAAGTTTTATTTATCTATTTTATCAGTCAGTATTTTGCGTTGAATATATTTTCCCTTCTTTTTTTTCTTACATTTTTTTAAGATAATATTTATTTGTTATGTTTTTTAAATAATATATTATAACTTATTAAGAATTATTACTCCTTCATATGTTTCAATGCTTTTTCTATTTTGAATATGGCGCCAGAAGTCCTTTTAAATGGATTTAGTGATCGAACGAGATACCACGCGGCGCTGATTGTATTGTTTCTGTTCACTTTTTTCGGCGTTTGAAAACTGTGTTATTTTGTTAATTTTTTAATATTTATCGCGAGTGTTAAAGTTTCGGAGGGAATTTGCCCCTCAAATATATATATATGTGCTTCCCGTGGGGGAAAAAAATTACCCCCTGGCATCCTTTCGGTGCACCAGCATTCGAAATCAATTTTTTGAGGTGAGTTTTGTAGGTTAGATTACCCCCTACATGAGCCTTAAGCAGCACAAATCAAACCATAGAGGAACCATCGAAACTTCAAACTGCTGACCTAAGTGTTGGCCCGTCGAAAGTCTATCATCAGAAATATCCAGTATTTCTTAAACCTTCAAATGTTATCATCTGTACGGAAGTTATAAAATCGAATTTATGTCAACAATAAAAATTACGCCTGTCAAGAACAGAAAAACGAAGACAGGCCAGAAGGATATACCTGTCACCTCAAACTACTGACCAAGATTTTTGCTATAATCTTATTTTTACCATCAGTCAAATTCTATCATAATTGAAAAATCTGTAGGTACCAATTTTCATTGACACCTCTTACAACCTTCCTCTCTAAACTTGTTTCGCTAATGAGTCATCAATATTTAAGGTGGACTAAACGAAGCTTGGTGAAGAAAAGTATCCAGTAGGCACGGATCGAGAGAAGTGCTTTGGGGGGGGGGGGGGGGTCATTCCACTTCCCCCTTCACTCTCAACGGGCAGGTTATTAATAATTTTTAAGTTATTTCTTCGCTTTGAGTCTTTATTATAAACTATATAATTATATTAATCATGAATGTTATCGATATCTCATGGTATGATCATTAATCAAAAAGTATAAAATATTCATAAAATTTTCGAAGTCAAGCAAAGAGTATAAAAATATTATTTTTATACAGCAAAATTTAGGCGTCTATTTCCACTCTTTGTGATATTCATATTCCCGGTTCAAATCTGGGCTGAGGCAGATTTTCCTTGTTCTTAAAAAATTATTTGTCTGAAGTAATCCTTTTAACGAATTAAATTTGTAATAATTGTAAATGCACGCAATTCAATTATTAATTTATTATTATATAAATTAAATTGAAGAATGAATCAACAAATTTATTCAAACTTATATCATTTTAGGCAATTTCAATTTAGAAACATTAAAAATTGAAAGATCACAATTTTTTCAAATTGAACACTTTTTCAATTAGAAGTTGAATTATTTTATTTTTAAGTCGTTGCAAATGAATAGTTGTTTAATTGTGCGTTATACATCAAAATTTGTTTTGAAATCTTTTAAAACATTCTCTTGAAACTATCTTTTTTTTTTCTAAAAAATTCACTTCAAGTTTCTCCAGTTACATTTTGATTTATATTTTTTGGAATCTTTCTAAATTCTAACTTCTTTTTGAACATTTTTCAAATTTATGAATATTTTTTAAAATAATTCGATTTCATCCTAAAACTTTCATTAAGTCCTGCGAAATTAAAAAAAAAATTGTTTTAAAATCTTCAAGACTATTATTCTTACAGTTTTGAAAATCTTTTTGAATCTTCTTAAATATTCTCTTCAAATTAATTTTTTTTAATTAAAAATCATTTCCAATTTTCCAAGGAATTTTAATCAGTTTTTTAAAATGATTTTGAAACCCTTTTAAAATGCTTGAAAAGCTTATAAATTTTTCGTTCGAAATATTCAAAAATCTACATTTTTTTAAACATTTTTGTAATATCTTTTCAAGTTTTAAATTATTTTTGAATTTGTTTCAAACTTCTAAATATATTTTAAACTTATAACAATTTTTCCCAAAATCATAATTGTTTAATTTTCATTTATTCATCAACATTTGCTTTCATTTTAAATATTCTATTAAAATTAATTTTTCAAAATCAAAATCATTTTAATTTTTCCCAGGAATCTTAAGACAATTTTTTTATTATCTTAAAATCTTTCAAAATTTTATTTTAAAACTTCCAACGATCTTCTTAACTTACTCGAATTTTGCCTAAATGTATACATTTTCATGTGTATTTACAAATCAAAATTCAAGATTTTCACTCATAAATAAAACTTTTTTTGAATAAAAACAATTGAAATTAATATTGTAATGTTCAAAGTTTAAGTTTAGCTCGCCTAAATTTTAGCGATTCAAGGCTTTCTGTTTCAAACAATTAGGTTTCAAATTGTTTGGTTGTGAATATTTAATGTATAATTGTTCATTTTTAATAAAAAGTGAAACATTGCTGACTATTAAAACATTGTGGTTTTTCTTGATTAAAAATTTTCAAATGGAATCAATTGATTAATTAATTAAATTAATGTTCAATTTTAAATACATGAACTACATTTCAATTTTAAAAATCATTAATTAATTTATATTTTCAGTTGATAAACTTAAAACGTTTTTCATCAAAAAATTTCAATTGTAAATCTATTAATCTTTTATTGTGTAAGTTTTCAAAACTGCATTTTAAAGCCCTTTCAAATGAAGATCTCAAATGGAAAATTTTGGTAGTGGAAGATTTTAGAATTGCATATCGTAAACTAAATGATTTCACAATTAAAAAAGTTAACAATTCAACTTAGAATTAAAAAAAAAAGTTGAAATCAAACTTATTTTAAATTGCATTATATATCTGGTGATATGAAATTTGTGATATTTTAAGTGATTGGATAAATTTTTCTTCTAAAAATTGGTAAAAACCTCGGTCGAAAAATAAATCCACTTTCATTTCCCGGTCTCAAAAATTTCCCGGTAATTTTCCTGTTTCTCGGTCTTACTGTACATAATTTATGGTTTCCAGAAATAATAATATATGGGGCTTATGGCAATTTTTTGTATTTAAGATAATGCTTTGCAGGGTGAAAATTCATTTTCAAAATTCTATGATTTTTCTTTGACCAATTTCTTATTTTCCCTAATCATTAATATTCAAATACGAGAATTTTAGGCTAGTAATATTTTTAACTCAAGGTGTTTTATAAACTGAATAAAACAATGTTTCAGATACAAATTTAAAATTTTCAAATTTATTTGTTTATTTAAAAAATGAGTTTTCTACCATATAACATGATTTTTTAATAAAATACTTGCATTGTGAACAAAATATTTAAATTTTCAACAAAGTACTGTAATTATTTAAAAAATAATTGAGTTATCCACAAAGTCATTGAATTTTCAACCTAAAAACATGAATTTTCATCAAAAAAGTGCAATAGTTGATATTTCAACCAAAAAATATGAAATTTTGTTTAAAAATTAATTTTTAAATCGCAACGACAAATTGTTAACAAATAAAGATTTTTCAGTCATGAAGAAAAATGTTTACCTAAACTGTTGAACCTTCAAGCCAAACGACGAGCTTTCTATGTAAAAATTGAATTTTCAATCAGAAAATATGAATTTTTAGCAAAAAATTAATTTTTAACGAACGTAGGTCAATTTTCAACCAAAGAGATCAATTTTTAACTAAAAATAATGAATCTTCAACGGAAAAGTGATATCTCAACAAAGTCGTTTAACCAAAATTTTAAAATAAAATAGTTGAATCCTCAAGCAAACAAGATTGATTTTCAAACAAACCGTTGCAGTTTCATCAAAGAAAGATGAAATTTCTACTAATACAGATGAATTTTAATGTGAAAAAGACAAATTTGAAAAAGATTGAATTTTCATTCAAAAAAGATTTTAATTTGACTTTTCAACATTTAAATATGAGTTTTAAATAAGAAGTAAATTTTCTTCGAAGATACTTGAATTTTCAACAAAACAGTTCAATTTTTAACCAAAAAGAATGACTTTTGAACAAAATTATTGAATCTTCAACCAAATAGTTGCATTTTTATCCAAG
>CAKNYM010049250.1:55277-83786 GCA_932195095.1 Andricus curvator | reverse complement strand
GTTGCATTTTTATCCAAGAAAGATGAAATTTCTACTAAAACAGATGAATTTTCAAATCAAAAAATCAAATTAAACAAAATTTTAATTTAAAAAAAAAACAGTCGAATTTTCAAACAAAAAGGATGATCTTCAACAAAATTATTGAATCTTCAACCAAATAGTTGAATTTTTATACAAGAAAGATGAAATTTCCACTAAAACTGATTAATTTTTAAATAAAATTTTTAAAAAATTTGAATTTTCATCAAAAAAAGATTTTAGTTCGACTATTCAACATTGAAATATGAGATTTAAACAATAAGACAATTTTCTACAAAGATACTTGATTTTTCAACCCAAAAAGGACGAATTTTTAACAAAACAGTGGAATTTTCAACCAAAAAGGATGACTTTTTCACTTTAACTTTAAATTATCAAGAAAGAGTATTTTTCTACTAAAACAGATGAATTTTTAAATTAAGTAAACCAATTCTCAAATAAGTAGTTGAATTTTCCTCCAAGAAAGATTTCAGTTGAATTTTCAACACCAAAATATGAATTTTAAACAAGTGAATTTTCTATCAAATAGCTGAGTTTTCAACCAAAAAGAATGACTTTTAAACAAAACTGTTAAATTTTCAATTAAATAATAAATTTTACAGATAAAAAGATAATCTTCAAGAGAAAGAATTTGCAAAAAAAGTAATATAAATATAAATACAAGGCAAAGAAATTACTAATAAGAATATTATTTCAGTGTTACCGCGAAATTTCAGTTTAAAAATTCCTCAATTTTGCCCTGAATAATTTTTCATTTTCCCTGACCATTAATAATTAAGTTCCAAAATCTCAAACTTGTAACATTTTCAACCTAAAATCTTTTCGAAACGGAATAAAAGCTTTTCAAATGAAAATTGAAATATTTCAAATTTATTCTGCTTGACATTTATTTAAAGTTATAGAAATTCTCTGACATTTGCAAGATTTTTTTTTCTAAATCCCTGACTTTTTATAATAAAACCAAGAATGAAGATACTTCAAAAAATTTATCTTTTGATCTATTTTTTGTATTTTCATTAAATAAATATGTATTTAGTTTGTGATAAATTCTTGTACAGAATCAGTTTATTTCTAGGCATTTGGTAGTTATCATCATCCCAGTTTTCTAGTTTTTTAAAATTGATTCTAAAACAAGGAGCCATCTTTGAATAAATAGAATATAGGGCAAGTTATATCTTTAGGGACGTAACATTAGAGAGGGAAAGAGATATAATAAAACTAATAAAAAGAAAATTGTTTTCAGAGGCGAGTAAACAAATAAACAAGTCTCGACAACTTTCGCATTAAAAGCCTTTCCACCGAAGGGCACAAAAGACTTCTGGGAGTAAAAGTATAAAATAAATCAAATAAACTTTATCCCTCAGAGAAAGAAGACATCGTAGAAAGAAGGGTTCCCTTTCTGAGTTGTAAAAAATTCTGAAATGTCTTATTTACTCTAAGAGGGACAATATATGTGGCCTGGGGGAAACATGTTTCAAAGGTGGTAGTTGACTACGAAAATTATTACTGCCAAGAGTGTTACAAGCATCTCATAATTTCCGTCGTGGTGAACTTCCAGTAGATGTTGTGAATGTCGAGAGGTCCTAGTTTAATATCCGGTCGAGAAACTCAGAGTTGCATGTCACTTCTGAACTATCAGATATTTGAATGAGCAATTACACGCAGTCAGTGCTTCATTTTGGATACTTATTGAACATTAATTAAAATTAAAATAAATAATTAATTCGTGAAATTTCAGTTAGCCGCCACCCAAATTTCATTTGAGAATAAAGCCTGACCCCCCCCCCCCAAACCCTCTCATATTCATAAACTAGCTGTGAATTCGATCTCGAGTGTTTCCACTTTGTATGTATTTATAATTATATGGTTCTCATTTCACGAGCACTTTGCTTCCTGTTAGCAAATGTATTTGCTTCCTCATAGAGGAAGCATTTGTTATTTTTTCAATAATAGACAAAGCAACGTCTTCATTTTGATCAATTTAAAAATAGAAATTTACAAAAAATAAAGAATTACAAAATAATACAAACAATTTTTTAAATACAAAGACAAATTAGACAAATCAAATTTTGTATTCGAAATGATAATTTTTCGAGCTGGAAAAGAGAAGGGAAAAGTCCTGTCGCACCTTATCCCTTTCCTACCTTTATGATTTCTTTACAAAAATTGTCAGAATTATTCTATTTGAAAATTTATGATCAAAAAGTCTTTCCTATGCATGCGTCAACTTTGAATTATTGTCGATGAAAAAAGTTTTTCCATTTGAAACAGATGATTAAAATATTATAAATGAGCATAATTTCCTTAATCTTCAATAAAGTGTATTAATATTACAGATCAATCGATTTGCCTCGAATCAAGGAATCTTTTTCGTTCTTGCATCAATTTTGAACTATGTTAGTGAAAAAAGTTTTACTATAAAAAACCGATTTTTAAAATATTATAAAGTGCTAAAAAAATGCAATCGCCTTGAATAAACACAACTTTCCTATTCTCGCATCAACTTTAAATTATGAGAATGAGACCATTTTTATTATGAAAATCGATTTTAAGAATATATAAATTACCATAACTTCCCTACTTTTTAATAAGGTGTAATGATAATATAGGTCAATCGATTCGTCTCGAACAAAATACTTTTTTATGTTCTTGCAACAACTTTGAATTACGTTCAAGAAAAAAGTTTTACAATGAAAAACCGTATTTTTAAATATGGTTTTATACAGAAAAATTTTTCTGTTTCCGCATCAACTTTAAAATATGAGAATGAGAAAATTTTTACTGTAAAAATCGATTAAAAAAATATATAAATAACCATAACTTCCCTACTCTTTCATAAAACGTATTAATATTATAGGTCAATCGATTCGTCTCGAACCAAGGAATCTTTTATATTCTTGCATCAACTTTGACTTATGTTAATGAAAAAAGTTTTACTGTAAAAAATCGTAATTTCAAATAATATACATTACCATAGGTTTCTTACTCTTCAATACAATGTATCAATATTATAGGTCAATCGATTCGTCTCGAATCAAAACATCTTTTCTGTTCTTGCATCAACTTTGAATTATTTTAATGAAAAAAGTTTTACTATAAAAAACCGATTTTCAAAATATATAAATTACCATAACTTCCCTACACTTTAATGAAATGTATTAATATTGTAGGTCAATCGATTCGTCTCGATCAAAGGACTCTTTTATGTTTTTGCATCAACTTTGAATTACGTTCAAGAAAAAAGTTTTACTATAAAAAACCGTATTTTTAAATATTATGAATTACCATAGCTTTCTTACGCTTTTATAAAATGTATTAATATTAGAGGTCAATCGATTCGTCTCGAACTAAGGAATCTTTTATATTCTTGCATCAACTTTGGCTTATGTCATTGAAACATGTTTTACTGTAGAAAATCGTAATTTCAAATAATATGCATTACCATAACTTCCCTACTCTTCAATAAAATGTATTAGTAGTGTAGGTCAATCGATTCATCTGGAACAAAGCAATCTTTCATATTCTTGCATCAACTTTGAATTACGTTGAAGAAAAAAGTTTTATTATAAAAAACCGTGTTTACAAATATTATGCATTACTATAGCTTCGTTACTCTTCAATAAGATGTATAAATTTTGTAGGTCAATCGATTCGCCTTGAATCAACACAACTCTTCTATTCTCGCATCAACTTTAAATCATGAAAATGAAATAATTTTTACTATAAAAATCGATTTTAAAAATATATAAATTACCATAACTTCCCTACTCTTTAATAAAATGTATTAATATCATAGGTCAATCGACTCGTCTCGAACCAAGGAATTTTTTATATTCTTGCATCAACTTTTAATTATGCTAGTGAAAAAAGTTTTACTATAAAAAACCGATTTTTAAAATAGACACCCACACACACATCCGGACAATTGCTTAGGACATCGTATTAGACATTTTTTAATTGAGGAAGGTTTAATTAAATGAATTAAAAAATTTGGGAAAATGTTAGAATTACAAAGCTTCCTCTATGAGGAAGAAATAAGGCATATAAATAAAATTTGATATAAACGTCAATCAAGCATTGCAATTTTTTCATTTGGGGCAGTGATATAATTTAAAGATTAACTCAACAGATTAGGTACCGTCTATAAACTTTTTTTGTATTTTGTTAAAAACACATTTTTGCAAAAATTCAACTTCTTAGAATAAATTTAAACTATTTTCTTAAAAATTCATTTTTTATTTAAAGATTCGTCTCCTTCCTTGAAAATGCAACTATTTCGTTTTCATTCTAGATTGAAAATTAATTTTTTTCACTGAAAATTTTACCTCTCAATTTTTCGTTGAAAATTGATAGTGCAAATTGAAAATTTATATTTTCATGTTGTAAATTCATATATTTTATTATAAATTCGTCTTTTTAGTAGAAAATTATTCTTCTCGTTTGAAAGTTCAACCTGTTTGGCTAAAAATGCAACTACTTGGTTAAAAATTAATCTGTTTTGGTGGGGGATGAATCTATTTTGTTAAAAACATTTCTTTTTGGTGAAATTCAACTGTTTCTGATTTAAAATGAAAATCTTTTTTATGGAAATATTAAATCTAAATTAAATCTAAATTTTAGTAGAAAATTCAACTATTTGGTCGTGAATTAACTTTTTATTGGAAATGTAGCTGTTTTGTTGAAAATTTGTCTTTTTCGCTTGAAAATTCAACAATTTGTTTAAACATTAACTTCTTTTTTTTATAAATTCTGATCTTTCGTTGAAAATTTTTCCATTATAAGTGACAAATTTAACTATTTGGTAGAAAATTAATGTATTTTGGTATAACTTTGTATATTTGGGTAGAAAATTATTCTTGTTTGTGAAAAATTCATCATTTTTGTTGAGAATACAACTATTATTTTTGAATTCATCTAATCAAAAATTCAATTTTTTCCATTGAAAATTAGTTTCTTTGACTTAAAACTTAAAAATTTTTTTTTTTCAATGGAAAATTTATCTTTTTTTAGCGGAAAATTGAAATTAATCGTTGAATTGAACTGGTTGATAGTTCTCTTCTTTGGTGCTTTGAAATTATTATTTTTTCAACTGAATATTTAACTGTTCCATTGTTGGTTTGAAAATTATTCTTTTTTAATAGAAATTCAACTGCTTTTAGTTGAGGTTTAATTCTTTCAAATTCAAAATTCGACCACTTGGTTGAAAATTCCTCTTTGTATGTTAAAAATTCAACTATGTTTTTGAAGATTCATTTCTTTTGCTTTGAAGTTTTACTATTTGGTTGTAAATAAAGAATAAAATTGTTATAATTTATTAATGTACTATTATTGTTATTTTTGCTTAAAAATTAAACTCCTCAGTTAACAATTAAACTATTTGTTGAAATTTTACTATTTTGTTTTAAGATGCATTATCTTATTTGAAAATTCATCTTTTTGGTTGAAAATTTAACTATTTTTTGAAAATTTTATTTTTTTCAGAAATTAAATGCTTAACTGAAAATTAATCAATGCCAGTTGAAGATTTACAACTTGAATTAAAAATTTATCTTTTTGGTAGAAATTTCGTCTCTTTGGTTGAAAATCGCACCATTTTTGGTTAAAAGTTCATTATTTTTTGTTGAAAAGTTTGTACTCTTATATTTCAGGTTCAGAAGTCATCTTTTTTGTATAATAATTTCATTTGACTAAAAATTTGACTATTTTAATGAAAATTTAACAATTTTGTTAGAAAATCATTCTTCTTGATTGAAGATTCAACTATCTTATTGAAAATTTGTCTTTTTGGGTTGAAAATTCAACTGTTTCTTTGAAAATTTCCTTTTTCTAAATTCATATATCTCAAATTGAAAATATAACTATTTTGTTGAAAATCCTTTATGTTTTTAATTAATGAAACAATGAAAAAATTTTAATATTCCAATTTTGGTGGAAAATTCATCTTTTTTAGTTGCAAATTCCACTACTTGGTTAAGATTTATCTTTTTTATTCAAAAATGTTACTACATATTTGGTTGTTAATTGAACTACTTACTTGAAAATTCTACTGCCTACTTTGTTAAAAGTGGAATTCCTTTTTTAAAAATTAATTTTTGGTTGAACATTTAACTATTTTCTACAAAATTCTTTTCTTTCTTTTTTTTTTTGAAATTTATCAATTTAACGTAATATTTAAATATTCAAGTTTTGGTTCTAATTTTTTTTTTTCAAGTGAAAATTGAAGCGTTTGGTTGAAGATTTATATTTCCAAGTTTAAAATTTAATTACTTGGATGTAATTTTAAATACTTGGTTAAAACTTGGTTAAAATTTAAACTCGTTTGCTGAAAATTATTTGTTGTTGTTGAAAATTTAACTATTTTTTTTAAATTTTGTTTTTTGTTGTTGTTGAAAATGCAACTTTTTGGTTAAAAATTGATCTCTTTGCATAAAAATTAAACTATTTTGTTGAAATTTCTTTTTGTCTGGATAGACAATTAATTAAATGAACGTTAAATATAAATATTTTCTTTTTGGATGAAAATGTATCTTCTTCAGTTGAAAATTCAACTATTTGGTTCAAAATTGATCTTTTTTATTTAAAAATTTAAACATTTTATTAAAAAATCACCTGCTTGGTTGACAATTCTACTACTTGCTAAAAGATGAATTTCATTTCTAAAAATAGATTTTTGTTGTTGAAAATTTAACTATTTTGTGGAAAATTCATCTCCTTTGATAGAATTTTCATCTTTCTCGGTTAATAATGCAAATTTTTAGTTGAAAATGCATCTGTTTGGTTAAAAATTTAAGTATTCTGTTAATATTTTTTTTGAAATTAATTAATTAACATTTAAAATTTGAATATTCCAGTTGTACTCCTTTGCTAAAAATTCATTTTTTTTTAGTGAAAGTTGGACTGTCTCGTTGAAAATTCGTTTTTTTGGTGAAAATTAATTTTTTTATTGAAGATTCACTTTTTAAACTGAAAATTTAACTTATTAATTTTTGGTTAAAAATGTATCTTTTTTATTTAAAAATTGATGTATTTAGTTGAAACCCGTCTTTTTGGGTTGAAAATTAACAATTTTATTAAAAATTAACGTTCTTAATAAAAATTCGTATCTTTAGGTTGAAAACTGTTTTATAGAAAATTCTTTCTAAAATTATGAAGAAAAATTCCTTATTTTTGTCTTTTTATTTATTAAATAGTATGAAATTATCTAAAAGGAGAGCGTACTACGAACCAAAAAATTAAAATAAATCTCAGGACTAAAAAGAGTGCCTTTTAGTCATAATTAAATTATGAATTCGATGTTCTAGATGCAGAAGGTTGATAATTGGAGTTTTGAAACGTAAATGAGAGCGGGGAAAATTAGATTAAAAATTACCGCGCTATTTCCGTGTCCTATGGTAATAAAATCTGTCGAATGAAAGCGTTTAATTAATTGGGACAAACTTTTAATTGAAATCCAATTTCACTTTAGCCGATCTCTTCAAAGGAAGAACGGTATGGTAATTTATTGAAGGAATATAAAATGTAGAGAAACTTTACAATAAAAGCTTACTTTTGAAAATCAGATTAAAATTTTTATAATTTTTGAAAAATTTTTATTTCTAGATTATTTTCATGGTATAAAGAATATTTGAGATATCATGAAATGAAAGGAAAAACGAAATTAATTTACTTCAGGCTAAATCAATTTTTTTATTAAAAAAAAAATTATATAATAATTTAGTTGGGAGTTTATTTATTAATTTAAATATATTATTATTTAGGTTGCCTGTTTTATAAGGTCTCAAAAAACCCCATAAGTAATTGAAAGGTTTTTGTGAGTTTTTGGCGCTAATTATGATTTTTTTGCGGCTCTTTAATACAAATTATTATTATTTTTTTATTATTATTGCTAATAATGTTCTCTTCGAATAATGCTAGAAATTGCGAGTTTTTCTGAAATGTTCAACTTTTTGTCCACTTTCCACTTGGAGTGAGTTAATATTTAATTCCATTCAGCAGAAATAATGGTTTAAACAAATTATTATTGTTTATAGCTATCTTCTTCTGTTTAACTCTAGATAGTTGCAGTTTTTTCTGAAATTCTTAATTTTTCTCCACTTTACAATTAGAGTGAAGTAATAATTATTTAAAGTTAACAAAAATTATAGTTCAAACAATTTCTGATCATTGTTAATAATATTCTCTTTGCTTATTGTTAGAAAGTTGCGATTTTTTAAAAAAATTTTAGCTTTTTGTCCACTTCTCACTTAGTAAGATAATAATATTTGCAAGTTACCAAAAGTAGTTTTATGAACAATTTATCATTGTTTATAACTATCTTTTCTTAGATAAATGCTAGGGAGTTGCGGTCTTTTCTGAAATGTTGAACTTTGCTTCGCCTCTTTAGTTATGAACAAATAATAAATAAAAAAAGAGGCAGAAGTTACTGAGAGCCTTTTTGGTTAAATTAATATTATTATTTATTATTTTTTCATAACTAAAAAGTAAAAAAAAACTGAAAATTTCAGAAAAACCCGCAATTTTCTAGCATTACTCGGAAAGAATGTAGTTAAAAACAATAAATTCTGACTTGTTTACACAATTATGTTTTATCAATTACATTAATTGCATTTTTGGTTAATTTTTTTAGTTGAAAATTCAACTGTTTAGTTGAAAGTGCACGTATTTTGTTAAAAGTTCGTCATTTTTGTTTTAAATCAATCACCTTTTTATTTTAAAATTCAACTGTGCAGTTGTAAATCGAAATCTTTTGTTGAAAAATTATTTTTTTATTTAAAAATATATGATCTTAGTTGAAAATACATCTTTTGGGTTGAAAATTCCACTATTTGGTTCAAAAATAACATTTTTGTTAAAAATTCATATTTTTGGGTTGAAAATTAAATTTTTTTATATCAAATTCGCCTTTTTGGCTTGAAAATTCAACAATCTGTTATGAATTTTGTTTACAAAATAATTATTTTTGGGTAAAAATTCTCATTTTTCTTTCCCCTTTTTTATTTTTGTCTAAAAAAAAAAAAAAGTTTTTTTGTTTTTAGGAATTGCAATAGGAGCATTTTTTGCTGGTTGTCCAAATTTGATCGTTGGATTCTTGTTTCATTTTCAGGAATTCTATACATTAAAAATACAAATGTTTTGTTCAAAATCCGTCTTTGTGGGTTAAAAATTCAACTATTTGGTTGAAAATTAATATTTTTGTGAAAAATTTTCATTTTCAGTTGAAAATTCAAATGTCTTATGGAAATTTCACTTTTTGGTTGGGAATTCAACTACTCGGTTGAAAATTTTACTTCTTAGTTAAAAGTCGAATACCTTTGCTAAAAATTAATTTTGGTTGCTGAAAATTTCACTATTTTTTTTTATCAATTCGTATCTACGCTGTGGAAAATTTACTTCTCAAACTGAAAATTTGAGTATTGCATTTTTGGTTTATGACTGAACGTGTTTAGTTGAAATTTCTTCAATTTCGTTGAAAATTCGCATTTTTTGTACAAAATTCGCCTTTTTGGTAGAAAATTAATCTTTTTTGTATAAAAATATTATTTTATTAAAAATTTGATTATTATGGTCAAAATTTTACAATTTGAGAAAGTAATTCTTCCCACTGAAAATTCAACTGTTTTGTTTAAAAGTCAATTCTTTGGGCTATAAATTTAACTATTATGTAGCGGATTAAGATTTTTGTTGAAAATTCCTATTTTTGGATTGAAAATTCAAGTTTTTTATATGAAATTTGTCTTTCTGGCTTGAAAATTCCACAATTTGGTTAACATTTTTTTCTCTCTTGACTAAACAATCTTTCTTGGTTAGAAATTCATCTAAAAGATTTTATCTAAAAATTATAAAACATCCCTATCCTTAATTGGTAATACTAAAATTTGTTTCCTGTAACAATAAAGCGTTTTGTTTTGATCAAAAATTTTTTTTTCTATTCATTTTTAAATTTCAGTGACTTGGTCGCCTTTGTAGAATGAAGGAATAAAAGGTGAGCGTTAATTTCTTTTCCTTGGAGTCTATTCAATCGGGCGTTCCTTTGAGCATTGGTCTTAAAGGCGAGAACCAATTATATCATCTTCATCTTGAAAACTGCCGGATTCTTTTAAAGCAAAGGCTTTTAAGTTTTTGTGATCCTATTTTCTCCAAGATAATTTTCTATTCAATGAAATGTGTTCATCGCACCTGTCCCTAAATTAAATTCCAGTGGCAGGAGGTGGAGGAGAAATTTTTTTGTTTAATTTTACCATTCATGTTTCCTTTTCTAATTTATTTTATGGCAGCTGGAAAATAATGAGAAAAGAAACTCTAGTTTTAACTTGGAAAGAAAATAAAAATTTTTTAAATGAAATTCAGAACAATTCAAAATTTTAATTCTCCTTTCAAATTGAATTTTCACCAGAATAGTTTCATACTAAACTAATCAAAGTTAATTTCCAACTAATTGCATTTTCATCCAACAAATGTTAAATTTTCAGCAAGACAGACAGATTTTCTGGAAAAAAGTTTTTTTTTTATACTTGAGAATATGAATTTTCAACAAAGAAGTTTATTCAAAGCCAAATAGTTTAATTTTTAAACAAATAGTTGAATTTCTAAACAAATTGTTGAATTTTTAAACAAATAGTTGAATTTTTAAACAAATAGTTGAATTTCCTGCTAAGAAGATTAATTTTAAAATGCATTCGTCGGAAAAAGGCACATTTTCTGCCCAAAAAGGCCAAATTTTCACAATAAACATACACTTTTTCAGAATAGTTAATTTTTCAACCAGAGAGTTGAATTTTTTAGAAAGTTGATCAATCTTCAACTGAAAATGGGATTTTACCAAGAAAGATTTAAAATTTAAATAAAAAGAATGTTTAATTCAATCAAAAAAGATGAATTTTCAACAAAATAGTTTAATCGTCAACCAAACAGATTAATCTTGAAACAGTTTAATTTTTAACCAAAAAAGATTAAATTTCTACCACAACCGATGATTTTTTTAACATCATCTAAGCTGAATCAAATTATTTCAAAAATGTTTGAAAATCTTCCGAAATTAAAAAAATTGTCTTGAAACATTCTAGATCTTCTTCACAAATGCTAAGTAATCTTCTCAAACTCTTTGAAATCGTTTTGAATTTTCTTAAAAAACTATGTTTTCAAAATAAAGAAATTATTTTAAATTTTTTCATGATTGTGGAGAAATGTTTTTTATTTGCTAGAAACCTTCCGAAACTTTGATAAAGCTTCAACTTTTTATTTTCTAGAAGTGACATTCTTTTCTAAACTTTTTCAACTCTTTTCAGATTTGAAATTATAGTTTAATCTTTTTAAAATTCCTAATCCTTCTGGATATGTTTCAGAATAATTTGAATTTGTCCTAACTTTATCTTTTTAAATTCTTTAAAATTAAAATTATTACTGTAAAATCTTCCAAACTCTTGTTTGACAATTATGAAAATGTTTTCAAATTTTTAAAAAACTTTAAAAATATTCTCTTAAAGTTGATTTTTTGAATCAAATACCATTTAAAATTTCTCCAGGAATCTACAGAAATTTTTTGTATTCTTTCGAAACCTTCTAAAATTCTTAAGAAGCATTTTTTTGTTCAAAATCTGCAAAAATTTTGCTTTAAAATCTTCTGCATTCTTTTTGAACTTTTAGGAAATCATGTAAAATATTTTGAAATCTTTTTTAATTTTCTTTTAAAACTTATTTTCCTTTTTTTAAATAAAAAATCATTGAAAATTTGTCCAGGAATTTTAATCAAATTTTGTATTTTCTAGAAACTTTTTAAAATCCTTAAAAAGCTTCTAATTCTGGATATCCTCAAAAATTAAAATTTTTGAAACAATGTGAAATTTTTTTAAGTCTTAAATTATTTTTAAATGTTTTGAAAACTTCTAAAACTTCCAAATATTTTTTGAAATAGTTAAAAGTTCTCCTAAAGCTGTTTAAAATCCTGTAAAATTAAAAAACGTGTCTTAAAATCTTCCAGATTTTTTTCCGACATATTTTTAAGTACTTCAAAACTCAAAATTATTTTTTTTTTAAATAAAACCAAAATGATAAAAAATTATCCTAGGAATCTTATACTCATTTTTTTTTACTGGCACCGACTATCATAGATGAAGATATTCGACGGATTTGTCCATAATTTTATTTTTTTAATTTGTGTAAAGAATCAAAAAGTTTAACAATTATAGGGAGTTGGAAAAATGTTGCGAAAATATTATTTCCCAATATTAAGAATCATAAAAAATTAAAACTTTATCTTTCAATGATAATATTTAAAAGTTATGTTTTAAAATATTTCAATACAAATAATAACAAATATTTTGAATATTCACTTCTTTCATTGGAGATTTTTGATTTAATTGTGAATTACATTGAGAAGCAAATAAGGACATAAAGATAATTTCTCTATATTTTTCAGAATATTTAAGTCTCGTATGGATTCTATAAAATGTAAATATGACTGTTTTTTTGTCCATAACGACCAAAGTAATTAGAGCGAATCGAAACACATTCAGACTTTTATGCAAACGGAAATTCTTCTCTATCCGCATTTCTGACTTCCAAATGAGAACTTCATAATTAATACTAATGAGAAACGCAACTTTCTTAAATAAATAAATAAATATATATATATATATGAAAAAAAAAATTATTTCTCACGCAAGATCTACTTAAAATTTCTCATATGTGTGAAAAAAATTATTTTGTGTGCATACTTTTGTTTGAAAAAATATTTTATTTTTTATAAAATTCAATAAAGTTACGATCAATGAAGAGATTCTGAAAATTCTGTCGAGACTATGAAAGGAAAGATTTTTTGTATTGACATAAAAAAACAATTATCAATCGCCAAAACAGATAGTGTATTCTCGAAAACCATTCATCGCTTATTTTCATAAATGAACAATAAGAATCCCATTCTTCAACATTAAGTCTCCTAAATGGAAAAAACTGAAGCCTTCATTTTTGAACTTATAATATTGATTTTATCAAAAAATTGTATACTTTCTGTTATAATACTGTATAATTATAATTAATTTCTGTATAAAACTGTTGCCCTATATCTTCACCTCCTAATAATTCTTTAAAAGAGTCTTTTGAAGCCTCTACTATCCCGTTTGTATCATATAGCATTTCACCTTTGTTGTTTCTCATGCTGACAAACTCTGTACTTTTACTTTCCTTCATCTCTTTAAATAATAGTTTGATGGTTCCTTCCAAGTCATTTTGTATTTTCTTCTTTTCTTCTCTTCTTCTCTTCTTCTGCTTTGATTTTATCTTTACTTTCCTTGAATAGTCGTTTAACTTTCCTCTTTTTGTGTCTGTAATTATTTTCAAGTCTATTTCTCTCCTCATCGCTAAGACCATAGACTATGTTCAATGTTCTCTTGTACGCTTTTTTCTTTTCTTGTCGGGCTGCCTGAATTATTTGGTAATATATATTATTATTAACTGTCGGGAATTTCGCATATTTTCTTTTTCGAGAATTTTACAGTGTCGCGATATTTCTTCTTCAGAATTTTTCAATTGTCGCTTTTTCAGTAGATTATTCGATTTTAAAGGTTTATACTTAACAATTGTTCAATTTTGATAGGTTAAATGACGTTGAATTTTACATTTTCTTCTTTATTAACAATTCAAAATTCTAGAATTTTAGAAATTTTGATTATGAAAAATGCAATTCAGTTTTCGATTTCAAATTTCAATGCTTTTGAATTCAAAATCATATAGTTTCAAATTGTTATTAAATTTTTCAATTTGGAACCCCTTGAATGAGAAATAATGAAATTTAAACTCCTTTCTGATTAAAATTTTCTTAGCTTCAAACTATTCGATTTAACATGCTGTTCTTTCTCAAAACTTTTTTCTAATCTAAAACTGATTTCAAACGCTTCCAATTCAAAATTATGAATGAATAAATATTGCGTGAAAAAGTTTCTAATTTAATATTAGATAATTTATTCACTAATGGATTTTTGAATCTTTTATATTTTTCATGTTAGAAAAGAAAAATCCAGACACGAGAACGCGCGCTTTGCGCACATCCATTTCCGGCTTGTTCTAATATATTTTTTATTACCTAATTTTTTGTTGGTAAAATGACACGTTCTGCACGCTTGATGATAAAAAGAAAAATATTGCGACCGTCACCACAAAGTTCTCGTCAAACATTAACAGCTCTTGCCGTCGTGGCAAGTTTTCCGAGAAATTGCGTTTAAAGTGTTGAACCGTAGCTCCGTCCAATTTTAATTAGTGGATGTTCATCGAGCGTTCCGCTAAATTTACGGATCTCTCAACGGCTGGTTTCCGACGGAAATTAAGAAATCGTGAACGAAACTCGCAAAACTTTCCAAGACTTAAATGTTCCCTGGATATAAGAGCTTGCTATAAATAATAACATTTTCCTCCATTTGTGGCACCATGTGCACCGGAAAATCAAGCAGGGTTTTGATTCAGAAAATAAGGTAATTAGTTATACCTATACCGTCCTGTTTTTGAAGAACAACGTTGATTTTTAAAATATCAAAAAATGTATTTTTTGTATGAAGGGAATCGTTAAAGATACATAGACCTAATAGTGCAACCAGTTTTGAAAATTGTTAATACGTTCAAAAATAGTTCTTGTACAATTATAACAAAACACTCAAGCAAGTGGATTTATAACTAATGGATTGTAATTGTAATAATATTTGAATATTGTAAAAACCTCTATGCAATCTAATACATAACTATTATTTCCAAAATGTTATGAGAAATAAACATAATATCATGAAGATTAATTGAAATGGCTAGATTTGAAAGGAAGAACGCAGTAGCTTAAAGAGGATGGTGTGCATTGATTTTCGCTGAACTAAGAAAACGAACAGACGTTTACCAGTTATAGACCCATCAATCAGTCATCAAGATGAAGATAAAAACTGAGTATATTTTCAATCTTCTCCCCTGAATATAATGGAACCTGTATGACATATCTGTATCATTCTTAAGTTTTTATCAAACATTCCCGTGCATCAGATACCAGATTGACGTGATAAAATAAAATCTTCACCACGAAAACGTCAATCATCGATAATAATCAGCATGAGAGTTGTAGGAGAATATTCAATAAGAAAGCAAATCGCAAAACTATTTTGTGTTTAGGAGAAGCTTCTCACAAAAAAACCGGAAGTTAGATTCCTTGGATTCAAACCTACATATTATTACGTTTCTTCTAACCTTGAGAATATTTACAATATCCATATGCTGATAATATGTTTTGACTCTCACAAATTACCACTAGATCTAGAACTCACTCTGCCTCGGTATCTAAGAAGGAATACATGTATTTTGTCAAATTCTTTATTCTCCAAATATGGATATATCACGATCTCTAATCACTGATTGGCTATTCTACTTCACATAAATTCACTTTTACGTCTAGAGCTAATTACCCGGTTGGCGCATAGGAAGGAATATAGTGCATTAGACGCCTTCCTCCAAATGTTGGCATATCTAAAATCCTCAATTTTAATTCGATATTCAGACTCTTCCTACTCCTTCACATAACCGATAACGAACGCTACACCTACCCCTACTTCAATATTATTTCTTCATATGTGAATCTGAGGAAGGACATCGTACATGAATACTGCCGATTACGAAGGAGAAATCAGTGTGAGTATGAGTTTGAGTTCAAGAATCATCCTTATTCAACAATCAGCTTAATTTTAGAAAGCATCTTCAGTTAAAGACCAGTTCAGAAGCTTGCCATAGGCAACACAAATTAAAAAGTAAAAAAACCATCGAAACTCTAAACTCGGGACAAAAAATTCTTCCCGTCGACGGTCTATTATCAGAAGTCTTAATATTTCTTAAACCTTTGAAAGTTAGCATCTGTGTGGCAGTTATAGAAGCGAATCCATATCAACAATCAAAAGAACGCCCGTTATAATCAGAAGGGCCAACATGGGTCAGAAGGATTGAACTATCACTTCAACCTACTGACTAATATCCAGGCCAACATCCCGCTCCTTTGCACTGCTCAAGGAGAGAAACCGCGGACTGACCATCTCTCGTGGTCTATGAGATGCGCGTCATTTAGGGAGGCAGACCTGTTCAGGAAGCCTCTCAGATGACAGCAATGACCAGACAAGCCCAGCCATGATGCGGAAGGCCGACAAGCCCTTTGCACAGCATTGTCGCGCTACTGAGAACGATGCGTACATCATGGTTGGAATATAAAGCTGAATTGAAGGAGAACCAGTCAGAAGAATAAGGCGCTTGCAGAGACAGCCCAACCAGCTACACCCAACCAAGATGTCGAAGGCTGACGAGCCCAGTGTGCGGTATTACCGGACTACTGAGAATGATGCGTGAATCATGGTTAAAACATAAAGCTGAATTTAGGAAGAACCGGTGATAATAATAAGGCGCTTGCAGAGACAGCCCAACCAGCTACACCCAAACAAGATGTCGAAGGCCGTCGAGCCCGATGTGCGGTAATACCGGAATACTAAGAACGATGCGTACATCATGTTTAGAACATAAAGCTGAATTGAAGAAGAACCAGTGAGAAGATTAAGGCGCAGGCAGAGACAGCCCAACCAGCTACACTCAACCAAGGTGTCGAAGGCTGACGAGCCCGATGTGCGGTATTGCCGGACTACTGAGGACGATGCGTACATCATGGTTGAAACGTAAAGCTGAATTGAAGAAGAACGAGTAAGAAGAATAAGGCGCTTGCAGAGACAGACCAAACAAGCTACACCCAACCAAGATGTCGATGGCCGACGAGCCCGATGTGCGGTATTACCGGAATACTGAGGGCGATGCGTACATAATGGTTGGACCATAAAGCTGAATTGAAGAAGAACTAGTGAGAAGAATACGGCGCTTGCAGGGACAGCCCAACCAGCTACACCCAACCAAGATGTCGAGGGCTGACGATCCCGATGTGCGGTATTACCGGAATACTGAGGATGATGCGTACATCATGATTGAAAAATAAAGCTGAATTTAGAAAGAACCAGTGAGAAGAATAAGGGGCTTACAGAGACAGCCCAACCAGCTACACTCAAACAAGATGTCGAAGGCTAACGAGCCCGATGTGCGGTATTACCGGACCACTGAGGACGATGCGTACGTCATGGTTGGAACATAAAGCTGCATTTAGGAAGAACCAGTGAGAAGAATAAGGCGCAGGCAGAGACATGCCAACCAGCTACACCCAACCAAGATTTCGAGGGCTGACGATCCCGATGTGCGGTATTACCGGAATACTGAGGATGATGCGTACATAATGGTTGGAAAATAAAGCTGAATTTAGGAAGAACCAGTGAGAAGAATAAGGCGCTTGCAGAGACAGCCCAACCAGCTAAACCCAACCAAGATGTCGATGGCCGACGAGCCCGATGTGCGGTATTACCGGAATACTGAGGGCGATGCGTACATCATGTTTGAAACATAAAGCTGAATCGGAGAAGAACCAGTGATAAGAATAAGGCGCTTGCAGAAACATCCCATCCAGCTACACCCAACCAAGAGTTCGAAGGCTGACGAGCCCAATGTGCGGTATTACCGAACTACTGAGGGCGATGCGTACAGCTTGGTTGGGACATAAAGGAGATCACGAAGGTGCAGATCATCCGGTACAAAAATCAGAAAACCAATAGGCACTTTTGCATTGAAGAAAACGACACCCCTTGAAGTAATGCCAAAGCTGTTCCGGGGAGATCCCTGCTAAAGAGAGAGGGTGGTGGTTTTTAGTGGGTCCTCAATAGCATCATTATAATCAAAAATTAAGATCATTATATATAGAAAATTTCATCAGAATGAATTAATCTGTAAGTAGCAATTTTATTGACCCCTCCTACTCTCTTCACTTACTTGTTGCTAATTAGTCATCACTATATAAGGTGGACTGAACCAGACCAGAAAGCTTAATTTGAAGCTTCGTCAAGAGAAGTATCCAGCCGTACTATCATGTTTTACATTTTATCTTTAAACATAAATTCTTTATATTCCATATTTCATAACTGCAGTCATCTACCTATTTGTATTTAATTTGCAAAACTTGAATTCCTGTATAGATTCAGTTTATTTTACAGAAAAAACTGGTGTTTCTATTGGAACCAATTTTTGGTTCGAAAGGAGCTGCAACAAAAAGGAACCTCTTTTGCTGAAAAGGAACCCAAAATGATAAATTTTTTCTAAATGAACCCAAAGTATGGATTGTAGCGGTTCCAATAGAGCCCTTTTTTCACTTCTGCCTTGACTCACTACGAAAATTTTATAAGTTAATGATACACATTTTCGTAATTCAGATTAAATAATATTGTACTGTGAAAAATGTAATAAGGAAACTAAAATTATAGACATTAATCATTCTTGAAAGGAAGATAGTGCACATGAAATATGACAGTTTTTAAGGTTATGTTGAAAATCCGACGTCTTCAACTGCGCATGTGCCAAAAAAGCGCGGTACTGTTTAAAATTATATAATATGCACTTGCAATATTACGTTAATATTACATTTTTTAGGAAGTTATGTATTTCTGTCATTCAATTTAATTAAAAATGAAAAATGGATGTTTTACAAAGCTGCTACGGAACATTCTTGCTTTTATCGGAAAAGAGTTGTGAGATATCCCAAATACTAAATTAATAAAAATATTCTTGGTGTTTACACTTTTGAGTTGAGGTAATTTCAACCGAACCGCATAATTTTTTTGCAATATATATATATATAAATTTTCTACAAAAATGCTCAGGCTCAAAACATTTTAAGTAATAATAAAAAATAAAGTCCTGATAAGAAAAGTTTTTTCGGAAAAAGGACTATATTTCGCTAAAGAAAAAAAATCTTCGTAAAATCCAACTTTAATTAAACTTTGAGTAAAGACTTAGCCACTCGTTTATCGATTAGGACTGTTCGTCGAGTTTGAGAGTGTTTGCAGGAGAGTCGTAAAATTTTCCGACCGCTGAACGAGACACAAGTGCGGGAAATGTCTGCACTTGTCAGCTTTCACAACTGGTTTTTTTTTCTGAAAAATACGACTCTAGCACGACTCATCCAATATAGATGTAGAAGCTTAAGATATAAAATAAAATAATAATACACGTTTAAATCCAAATAATATTTTATTTCAATATTTCCTACTGTTCATTTTGACGATAAATATAAATTAGGTCAATTTTTTCCCACGGAAAAAACTCCTAGTTCCGGAGGACTTTATTTTATCGAAAAATAAAAATCTAATATGTCGAAAAGTACTGAAAATATAATTAAGTGAATAGAAAATTCAGGAAAAATCAAAATTCAATAAGGTTTCAAATTACTTGAGGAGCCGCCCATGAGGTACGTAGTTCTGCCCCACCCCCAACCCCAAAAAAGTAACGTAGCCCAAAATTCTCTCAAAACAAAGCAAATGGGGTGATTTTTTATTAAAACAGGAAAATCATTTCTTTCAAATAAAATTAATGTGATTATCATATTGAGTCTTCAAGAAATTATTTGAATTTTCAACAAAAAAAGTTTTTCTACCAATATATATGAATTTTCAACCCAAAAAGATGAATTTTTAAGAAAAAGAAATTAATTTTTAACCATAAAAGATGAATTTCCAAACCAGAAGGATTAATTTTTAAGAAAACAGCTGAATTTTTTAATAAAAAAATATGAATTTAGCAAAACAGCTTTATTTCCAACCTGCAAAGATGTATTTTTCACTGAATAGTCAAAGTTTCAAAAAAAAAGAAGATTAAAATTCAAACAAAAACAGTTAAATATTTAAGTAACAAAGACCAATTTTTTAGAAGATAGTAAAATTTGTATCCTGAAAAGTAGAATTTTCAAGTAAAAAGTTAATTTCAAACCAAAAAAGATGACTTTTTTAACATAAAAGATGATTTTTCTAACATAAAACGAATTTTCAACAACATGGTTGAATCCTCAACAAAATAGACGAATTTTCAATTCAGAAAGATGAATTTTGAACCCAATAGTTGAATTTTCAACTAAGAGATTTTTTTTTTTAACCAAAAAGTAAAATAATTAAATTATTAGTTAAAAAAAATAATTTTTTAAAAAAGTCGAATTGTCAACAAAATAATTCATTATCTACCAAATAGTACATTTTCTAACTTAAAAAGGATAATTTTCGAACCAAAAATGGAAGATTTCAATTTTCAGAGAAAACAATTAATTATTAGCAACAACAAAAACACAAATTTTTAACAAAAAAATTACATTTTCAACCGAAGAGGTGAATCTTAAAAAAATCGATTTTTGACAAAGAAGTTTATGTTTAAAACCAGTAGGTAATTTTTCAACCAAAAAATACGAATTTTCAGCAAAATAGTTGAATTCTCAACAAAATCAGGTTAATTTTCAAGTAAAAAGTTCAATTTTTGACCAAAATGGATGAATTTTCATACAAAAAGGAATTTTTTCTACCAAAAAAGATGAATTTTCAACAAAATATATGTTTCGTCAACCAAAAATTCGAATTTTCAATAAAAATGTTAAGCCATAAATTATATAGTAACATTCTCAGCTGAAAAAATTATCATAATTAAAAAAAAAAGGAATTTCTTACAAAAAAATTTAGTTTTCAACCAAAGGGATGAATTTTTATCTGCAATGATAAATCGTAAAAAAAGAATCCGCATTAAAGAGTTTGATATTCAACCCACAAAAATTTATTTTTAATCAAGAAGATTCTGAAAATGTAATAGTAAAATTTTTCATCAGAAAGATGAATCTTCAAACAAAAAAATTAATCTTCAACAAAGCAGTTTAAGTTTCAACCAGGTAGTGGAATTTTTGACCAAAAAAGATGACTTTTTGAGAAAATAATTTCATTTTCAACCAGAGAATTAAATTTGAGACAAATAGTGGATTTTTTTTAAACAAGGTGAAAGTGAACAAAAGTGGAAAAATTTAGAAATATAAAATTACCGAAATTATTGAATTTCTGAAGTTGTATAATAATTAAGGAAATTTGAAACCCCGAATTCTCAAAATAACGAAATGAGTAAATTTTATCGATTTTCGTAAATTACAAAAAATGCAATAAAATTTTAAGTAATTGTGCTTGTCCAAAAAATTTTTTTCGGCAATTTGATATTTCGGAAATATAGAATTTGGGAAGTTTACTAATTTTTGAAATTGGAAATATAGAGTTTTAAAATTTTAGTAATTGTATACAGTCAGGAAGTTAATAAATTCGGGAATTTAATCACATCGAGAATTCACTAATTTTGATAATCTTAAATTTTTCAACTTTTGTTAACTTTCAATTCCGGAATATTTCGATTTCTTTAATAAACAATGTCAGTAGTTCTATTTTTTTCTTTAGTTTGAAATGTCGAAAATCATGCTTTTTGGAAATTTTCGAGTTTGGAAATTATATTTTTCCACATTCTATATTATATTTAAAAAAATGTTGAATGTTAAATAATAAAGAAAAGATAAGTTGTTTCAAAACAAATGTTACAACCTGCTACAGAAGAGAGGGTAAAAAAAAAATCTCCTAGTTTTTTTTCCGCCTCTCCAATTTCTCCGATTTCAGAGAGCAAGTGCAGTTTTATCGACTGTTGAAAAAGTTACAAACTCTTTCGATAAGATTAGAAAGACTTTTATATGGATCTTTATAGTTTCGAGTTTTCCGTATTTCGAACCCTTCATCGAAAAGTTCGACATTGGATTTTACAACATCTAAGAGGGAAATTTTTTCCGAATAAAGTACTAGACATGTTCTGGAATATATATTTGAGACATAAAGATTTTTATTTATTTTTTTTTAATTTTTATGAAAAAAAATATTTTCACAGAGAGTATATTATTTTATTCGGCCTTAAATAATTTTTTCCCCTTATTTTCTTGGTTCAGATCGATAAAATGAAATTATATCCATGGTCATAAAATATGCTTTCAACTTTATACTTTCTCAACAGATTTTAATATAAAATACTGTTTCTAAAATGGAAACATTAAAATTATTCATTACAAATTTATATATGTTCTGAATACTTTTTTAATAACAATTAAATACAAATGAAAAAGTCCTTATATTTTTGTTCTTACTAGATACTGAATATACTAACTAAATAAATATAATATACTTACTAAATACAAATGTGATAATGTTAAATTTTCAATTAAATCATTAAATTTTCAATCGAAAAGATAAATTATTAAATAAAAATCGAATATTTAAAATCTCAAATAAAAAAAATTAATTTGAAAGAAACGAGTTTGTGACAGAACAGTTGAATTTTCTACAAAACAGTTAAATTTCATACCAAATAGTAGAACTTTCTATCAAACTGTCTGTTGAATTTTCGAAACAAAAAGACGAATGGTCTACACAAAAGATGCATTTTTAACCAATTAGATCATTTTTAGTAAAAAAAAAGTATTTTTAGCAAGAAAAAACTGATTTTTATCAAAGTAGTTCAATTGCCAACCAAAAATATGAATTTTCTACTGAAATTATGCAACTTCAATAAAAAAAAGGAATTTTTAAGATAGCATTTCAACTTTCAAACATATAGTTTAATTTTGAATCGAAAAATATAGAATCTAGTTGAAAAATACAATAGTTAAGATTGCCACTAAGAAATTTTTTTTTTTTTAATAAAAAGCCGTTGAATTAAAACAAAAAAGATGGAATTCCCACTTAAAACAATGAAATTTTAAATAAGAAATGCAAATCTTCAACAAGAGTTGTATTTTCAACGAAGAAAGGTTTTTGGGTCAAGAAAAACGATATATCTACTAAACTGTTGATTTTTCAAACAAATATTTAAATTCTAAAACAATTATTTGAATTTTAAATAAAAAAATTCATTTTTAACCAATGAGATTAATTTTGTGCTAAAAAAGATGCATTCTCAACCAAAAACAATTTTTTTAACCAATTAGTTCAATTTTCAACCGAGGAGATTCGTTTTCTGACAAAAAGAAGAATTCTCAATAAATTGCATGAATTTTCAACCAACTTGCTGCATTTTGAAACTACAAAAGGTCAATATCACTAACCAAAAATAAAATAGTTGAATTTTCATTACAAACATCAAATTCAATTGGAAAAATTAATTTTTAAATAAAAAAAAAAATTTCTACAAAACAGTGGAGTCTACTAAGACGCAGATAAATTCCCGACGAAACGGTTGAATTTTCAACAAAGAAGATTAATTTTCTACTAAAAAAGACGCGATTCTCAACAAAAAAAGATAAGTTTTTGAGCAATTAATTAAATTTTCAACCAAGGAGATTGTCTAGCGAAAAAAAAAGAATTTTTAACACATTGCATAAATTTTCAACCAACTGGTTGCATTTTTGAAGCACAAAATATCAATTATTAACCAAAAATGTAATAGTTCAATCTTCATTTAAAAAAACATTATATTTAAATTTGAAAAAAAAATTCTTACAATACAGTTGAATCTTCTACCAAATTATTGAATTTTCTACCAAATTGTCGAATTATTAAGATAAACAGGCAAACTTTCAAGAAACAGTTAAATCTTTAACAGAAAATTAAATGTTTATTAAAAAAATTAAATTTTAACAAAAAAAAACTTATTTTCATTGAAGCAGTTCAATTGTCAACCAAAGAAATGAATTTCCCACTAAAATTATGAAATGACTCGAAAAACATTCAAATTTTTTAAATATTAATTTATTTTTCAAAATGAGACATCATTTAAAATTTCACCAAGAATCTTAAGACATTTTTTTCTGTTATCATGAAATATGTTCATATCTTAAATTATTTTAAAATTATTTTTCAAGTTGAAAATATCTTTTGAAATGATTAGAATTTTTTCTGAAAATTTGTTAAATCCGGCAAAAAAAAATTACATCAAAATGTTCAAGATTTTTTTTCGGCATTTTTATAAATCAATTTCAATTTTCTTAAAAAATTAATTTTTAAAATAAAAAATTATTAAAATTTTTTTTTTTTTAAATCTTATGTTGAAAATTTCAATCTCTTGAAACGTTTCAAATTCTTGAAAAGCATCGTGTTTCCAAAATCTTAAGATATTTATTTCGTTTCAATTTTTGTTTACTGCTGAATAAAAAAAAAATGTATTAAAATTTTCCAGATTCTTTTTCAAGTATTTTTTTAAAGTGATAATAAAACTAAAATTATGAACAAAAACTTAGAATGTTTCAGTTTGATAAATGACAGTGCTGGTAAAAAAATCGTCTGTACCGGTAACAAAAAAAAATACTTAGAAAAAAAGTATTTGAAGATATCAAAATATGCCGGAAAAGAATCTGGCAGATTTTAATAGATTTTTTTTTATTCGGCAGTAAGCAAAAATTAAAACAAAATAAATATCTTAAGATTTTGGAAACACGATGCTTTTCAAGAATTCGAAACGTTTCAAGAGATTGCAATTTTTTACATAAGATTTTTTGAAAAAAAATTTTAATAATTTTTTATTTTAAAAATTAATGTTTTAAGAAAATTGAAATTGATTTATAAAAATGCCGAAAAAAAATCTTGAACATTTTGATGTAATTTTTTTTTTTGTTTGGCCGGATTCAACAAATTTGCAGAAAAAATTCTAATCATTTCAAAAGATATTTTCAACTTGAAAAATAATTTAAAAATAATTTAAGATATGAAAATATTTCATGATAACAGAAAAAAATGTCTTAAGATTCCTGGTAAAATTTTAAATGATGTCTTATTTTGAAAAATAAATTATATATTTAAAAACTTTGAAAGTTTTTCGAGAATTTATCAAATATTTTTCAATTTTTTCCAAACTTCTGACAGTCCTCAGTATCTTTCAAAATTAACTAGAATTTTTCCTCAAATTATTTTTGAAAAAAACTTTCCTAACAATTCTTTAGGTAGGTTTTCGATATATATATATATATATATATATATATATATTTGTTACCGTTATATATATATATATATATATATATATATATATATATATATATATATTTGTTACCGGTACCGACGATTTTTTTTTATCAGCACTGTTATTTATCAAACTGAAACATTCTAAGTTTTTGTCCATAATTTTAGTTTTCTTATCTCTTGAAAAAAGCGAAAAAGTTTATAAATTACAGAGCGGTGGCAAAATGTTAATGAAATAATTATTTCCCAATATTAGAAAATATATTTTATGTTAAGAAATATATTTTAAAATAAATTAAAATTACTTATTCAAGAACATAATTGTTCCTTTCATTATTGAAGATTCATTCATAATTTAAATTTTCTCTTGGAAAAATAAATTTTCAGAATTAAAATTCTTCTATGGGAAACAGTGATTTAAAAAAGTCCAGAAAATTAAAAAGCACGACAATTTATGCGAGGTCTCGTAACTAAATTTTTTAATAATAAGAAAGGGATTTTATTTATCTTTTTTTAATTTTTTTTTTTTTTTAATTTCCTAATTCTCTCATAAATATTTCTTGTAAATTTTCCAATTATAGGAACATGCACACAATTTTTTTAGAAGAGGTAAATCGAAAATGGTTGAATCATGGAAAGCAATGTTTCACTCGACAGAAGCTCGTATTTCAGACAACGTTACACGTTTTATGTCAAGATTGCACTAGCTGTGGTGATTTATATTGCTAAGAGCACACTGTGAATAACAAAGCACTGAGGAAAAAATAAGAACACACTCAAGCCTTGCAATATTTTATCACTTTGAAAAAAGTAGTAAAAGTGCTTTAAAAAAAAGCAAAACGAAGCACAAACTTTTTAAAAAGTGCAAACAAATGGAATGTTTATTTAACTAATTTTTTACATCAAAGGTAGTCACTGAAAGTAACGTTACAAACTTATATAACATTTAGTACATTTTCTGAAGATAAATTTTGAAGAATTCTTTTCAAATTCTTATCTCAATGAAAAGGTTGAAAGAAAATTTTCAGAGTTATAGCATTTTAAAAATTCGAAAAAAAAATCGAAAATGAAAACTTTAAGCCAAACAGCGCAAGATATGAAAAAAAGTCTAGAAAAGAAAAATTTGGTAATAATAGAACCCATCAAGAAAAATCAGCTACTTTTGTTTGAAAAGTCTACTTTTATATTTTTTGGATGGAATCATCTCGCTTGGTTGAACATTCTAGTATTTGGTTGAAAATTTTATAATTTTGTTGAAAATGCAACTATTTTGTTAAAGAGTAATCTTCTTAGGTCAGAAATACAGCTAAATGGTGAAAAGTTGAAATTTTTTGTTTGGAATTCATTCCTTGGGTTGTAGAATTAATCACACCATTTTCACAAAATTAATCTTCCGGGTTAAAAAATGATCTTTTGTTGAAAATTCATTTTTTTTCAGATTCATGATTTTAGTACCCCGAATCTTCCAAGTTAGACCAAGGGTTAATCGAAGCGATCAATAAGTTTCTTGATTAAAAAAAGGGTGAAAATAATCAGAATTTTGAGATGAATATGAACTTATAAAGAATTATGGTTGTTTTAACCAGAAATCTGATAATGTTATCCAGAATTATTGTTCTTCTAACCAGAATTTTCTGGTAAAAAATTAATTTTTAGCGGAAATTCTAGCACAGTCCAAACACAGACCAAATTTGGACAACCACCATAAATTGCTTCTATTGTAATTAAAAAAAAATGTCTTCTTTAGACAAAAATAAAAAAAAGGAAAGAAAAATGAGAAGGCAACCAACCATATCCCCTTTCTTCTCTTTTTTTACTTCTTTCCTCTTTTTCATTTTTATTATTATCAAATTACAATACAAAAACATTCATAATATTTATCTTCTTATTTTTATTTCCTTTTTTTTTATTTTTGTCCATAGAAGAAAAAACAATTTTTTTTTTTAAGAAAGAGTTTTTTTTTTTTTAAATTACAATAGGAGCATTTTATGGTTGTTGTCCAAATTTCGTCGTTGGCATCGATTATTATACAATTTTAGCAAAAACTTCTTCAAATAAAGAAAAATTTGGACAAATTTGGACAACCACCATAAAATGCTTCTATTCTAATTTAAAAAAAAAATTTCTAAAAAAAAAAATTCTTCTTTGAACAAAAATAAAAAAAATGAAAGAAAAATGAGAAGGCAACCAACCAAATGACCTTTCTTCTCTTTCTTTCGTCTTTTTTATTTTTATTATCATAAAATCATGAGACAAAAACATTCATAATACTTACCTTCTCATTTTTCTTTCCTCTTTTTTATTTTTGTCCAAAGAAAAAAAAATATTTTTTTTCGAAAGCAAGAGTTTTTTTCTTTTTTTTTCAAATTACAATAGCAGCATTATATGGTGGTTGACCAAATTTGGTCGTCGACATCGTTTATTATACAATTGTACCAAAAACTTCTTCAAATGGAAAAAAATTTGGACAAATTCGGACAACCACCATAAAATGCTCCTATTGTAATTAAAAAAAAAAACTCTTTCTTGAAAAAAATAAAATAAACTTTCTTCTTTGGACAAACATAAAAAAGAGGAATGAAAAATGAGAATGCAACTAACCGAATCCCGTTCCTTCTCTTTCTTCCGTCTTTTTTATTTTTATTATTATCAAATCACAATGCAAAAACATTCATAACATTTACCTTCTCATTTTTCTTTCCTCTTTTTCATTTTTGTCAAAAAAGAATTTTTTTTTTCTCAAGAAACATTTTTTTTTCTTTTTTTTTAATTGCAATAGGAGCATTTCATGGTGGTTGTCCAAATTTGGTCGTTGGCATCGTTTATTATACGATTTTACCAAAAACTTCTTTAAATAAAAAAAAATTTCTTCTTTGAACAAAAATAAAAAAGATGAAAGAAAAATGAGAAGGCAACCAAGCAAATAACCTTTCTTCTCTTTCTTTATTTCTTTCGTCTTTTTTATTTTTATTATCATCAAATCACAATATAAAAACATTCATAATACTTACCTTCTCATTTTTCTCTCCTCTTTTTTATTTTTGTCCAGAGAAAATTTTTTTTTTTTTCCAAAGCAAGAGTTTTTTTTTCTTTTTTTCAAATTACAATAGAAGCATTATATGGTGTTTGTCCAAATTTGGTCGCTGGCATTGTTTATTACACGATTTTACCAAAAACTTCTTTAAATAAAAAAAAATTTGGACAAATTTGGACAACAACCATAAAATGCTTCTACTCTAATTGAAAAATAAAAACAAATTTCTTTAAAAAAAAAAATTCTTGTTTGAACAAAAATAAAAAAGATAAAAGAAAAATGAGAAGGCAACCAGCCAAATGACCTTTCTTCTCTTTCTTTATTTCTTTCGTCTTTTTTATTTTTATTATCATCAAATCACAATACAAAAACATTCATAATACTTACCTTCTCATTTTTCGTTCCACTTTTTTATTTTTGTCCAAAGAAAAAAAAAAATATTTTTTTTCCAAAGCAAGAGTTTTTTTTTCTTTTTTTCAAATTAGAATAGAAGCATTTTATGGTGGTTGTCCAAATTTGGCCGTTGGCATCGTTTATTATACAATTGTACCAAAAACTTCTTTAAATGGA
>CAKNYM010049250.1:5980-45277 GCA_932195095.1 Andricus curvator | reverse complement strand
CGTTGGCATCGTTTATTATACAATTTTACCAAAAACTTCTTTGGATGAAAAAAAAATTGGACAAATTTGGACAACCGCCATAAAATACTTCTATTCTGATTGAAAAAAAATTCCTTACAAAAAAAAAATTTCTTCTTCGAACAAAAAGAAAAAAGATGAAAGAAAAATGAGGAGGCAACCAACCAAATGACCTTTCTTCTCTTTCTTTCGTCTTTTGTATTTTTGTTATTATCAAATCACAATACAGAAACATGCATAATATTTACCTTCTCATTTTTCTTTCCTCTTTTTTATTTTTGTCCAAAGAAGAGAAATTTTTTTTTAATTACAATAGAAGCATTTTATGGTTGTCGAAATTTGGTCGTTAGCATCGTTTATTATACAATTTTACCAAAAACTTCTTTGGATGAAAAAAAACTTGGACAAATTTGGACAACCACCATAAAATACTTCTATTCTGATTGAAAAAAAATTCCTTACAAAAACAAAATGTTTTTCCTTTGAACAAGAATAAAAAAGATGACAGAAAAAAAAGAAGGCAACCAACCAAATGACCTTTCTTCTCTTTCTTTATTTCTTTCGCCTTTTTTATTTTTATTATTATCAAACCACAATACAAAAACATTCATAATACTTACCTTCTCATTTTTCTTTCCTCTTTTTTATTTTTGTCCAAAGAGAAAAAAATTTTTTTTTCAACGAAAGAGTTTTTTTTTCAAATTACAATAGAAGCATTGTCTGGTGGTTGTCCGAATTTGGTCTTTGGCATCGTTTATTATACAATTTTATCAAAAACTTCTTCAAATAAAATAAGAATAATCTCTAAAGAATTTTTATATATTTTGTATACATTATCTCTTTGCAGTGAGGCTTAATTAGTTTCCTAAATTGCTCATATATTTTTTATTGAATATTAAGAACTTCTCTCGAGGTAGTTTCTGGTGGAACGAGTGTTTTCATTCTTTCAGTAAAATTGTAAACACTTTTTAACCCTTTTTTTCTTGCCTAATTTTTGTGCAAATTCCGATTTGAAAAGGGAATTAAAATCAAGTCTCAAATCTGAAGTAATGGACGTAATTAGAATCCATGATTTTATCATATTAAGCTTAATTGATCGTTGGAGATAAAGGGAAATAACGGAAAAGAGGAAATTCACGAAACCAGAAGATAAGCTTTAATCTGCCAAACGCATTTGCTTGCCAGGATATTCATTTGTCATTTGTATAATCCTTAAATCTGCTTTCTCTATTTTAATGGATTATTATTTTTGATATTTTATGATTATGGCCATTTTGATAAAATAAATTTTTTATAATTAATAATATGCAAAAAATGTATAAAAATAGAAAAATGTATATAATATTTCCCACCTGGCATAACTTTTTCGGCTAAGAATTTAAAGCTGACAAAATTGGAAACTATTTACAATTCGAAGGATAATCCATTTCTGGTTAGAAGTGTTTCCGTTTTAGTTGAAAATAATTGGTTGAAAATTCAAGGGTTTTGTTAAATATATATATTACGCTCTGAAATTTAACTGTTTTGTTAATAATATTAACATATTGATATCAATATTTTGTTAAAAATTTAATAATTTTGTGATTTTTAGATGATTGTTGAACCTTTTTGTTGAGCAGGTTTTTTTTTAAGATTTAACATATTAAATAAAAATACATATCTATATTCGAAAATTTAAATATTTTGTTGAAAATTTATTATTTGGTTTGGAATTAATTTTTTTTTTTTAAATAAAAATTAAACTATTTCATTTCTGGTTGAAAATGTATCTTTTTTAATTGAAAATTTGACTATGTGTTTGAAAATTCATGTATTTTGTTGAGACCTGGTCGCTTGGTAGAAAATTAATCTTTTTGATTGAAAATTGACCTTGGTACATTAAAAACACAGCTATATGATAAAAAATTCAACTATTGTGTTATTATTATTGTTTTGTAAATTGAAGCGTTTTTGTTAAATTCAAATTTTTTTGTCTGAAATTCAACTGTTCCGTTGAAAATTCGTCCTTTTGAATTGAAAATTAATCTTTTATGGTAGAAAAGTCTTGGTTGAAAATTGATCTATTTGTCGTTTGAAAATTAAGTTGTTTGGTGAAAATTCAACCATTTGGCTGAAAATTTTCGTTTATGAGTTTAAAATATTAAATTTTTTGTAAAAAATTTAACTATTTAATTAAATATTTAATTATTTTGACAACGGAATCTTCTTCGAATCATCTTTGATATAAAATGAATCATATTGGTTGAAATATTTTTTTTTGTGAATTTCAAGCTTTTTTTCAAATACTTATCATATTAGCCGAAAATGCATTTCTTTACTTATAAATTTAACTATCCTGTTGCAAATTCATTTTTGTTTTTGGTTGAGAATTGATTTTTTTAATCAAAAATTTAACTATGCTATTTCTTGTTAAAAGTTGATCTTTTTTAGTTGAAAATTGAACTATCTGATTGAAAATTCATCTATAATGTTGAAAATTCGTTGTTTGGTTAAAAATTAATCTTCTTGGTTAAAAATGTATCTTTGATCGTTGAAGACTCAGCTGTTTGATTAAAAATTCAACAGACGGTCACGTAGGAATATTTTGTAAATAAAAGCGAAAACATCAAAACAAGATTTGAAAAATTAATACCTGAATAAATAAATATCTAATATTTATTTACCTAAATATTGAAGTATAAAAAAATTACTTCACTAAATTTGCATACAAAACTGAGGTTAATTTTATGTCAAGTTTAGTTCATCAATAACGTTAGAAACTAATCACGGATCGTATAAGGTTTTAAATATCAGGCAATCTGAAAGTTCGCCCAAGCTTATCAAATGCAAATTTCGCCGTTATCACCTTCCAAATATCCAATTCTCAACACTACATATTCATGTCATAAATTGTGGAGCCGTGACTGTAAATAATTTTCAGTGCCTTTAATTTGCTTATTTTTCTTAATCTTTAAAAGTTTTTTCCAAAATACAATTTAAAAATAAATTAGAAGTTGCCAATTATTTTATATAACTTTGCTTTTATTATTCTTGAAGTAATTGGGACGGCTCTATCATCTCGACAAATTAATTACACGGCACTGTAAAATTTCTGAAAAAGAAAATATTCTAAATAGAAAATTCCGGGGGAAAAGGCTGTTCCTACACAAACTTATTCTACACAAAATATATTGTTCACAACGTTCACTCATCATATTTTTCCTACACAAAATATTTTCTACACAAAATATTTCCTACACAGAATTTAATAGTTATATTTTTCCCACACCAATTTTTTTCTACACAGAATAATTCCTACAGAGAATTTAATATTGTTTAATGCTGTTATTTTTTTCCTACACAAAATATTTTCTACACAGAATATTTCCTACACAGAATTAATTATTTTTTGATACTGTTATATTTTTCCTACACAAAATATTTTCTACACATAATATTTCCTACAGAGAATTTAATACCGTAATATTTTTCCAACACAAAATATTTTCCACACGGAATATTTCATACACAGAAATAAATAGTAATTATTTTATCCTGAAAATATTCTTGAACTATTGTAAAAAAGTAATTCTGTCCAATATTTTTCTTACACAAAATATTTTCTACACAGAATTGAATAGTAATATTTTATTACAAATTCTCAAAATATGGTACCAAAAATATTATGTCCAATATTTTTCCTACTCAAAATATATTCTAGACAACATATTCAAAATAGTAAAGAAAATATTCCCTACACAAAGTAGATCCTACATAAAATAATATGATTATAATTTTACTTCAAATATTTTTGGTGCTACATGACAAATATTCTGAGTGAAGATATTCAACACAGGCATATCCTATACAAGAATATTGAGTGTGAAACTTTTTCTACACAAAACATATTTTACACTAAGTGATGTAAGTGAACTTTACAATATATGTAAAAGATTTCATTTAGAAGATTTGCTTCAGACTAAATCTAAAATATCGAATGAAACCAGGAAGTATTTAAAAAATATGGAAGTATTTTATTTACTGTTTTAAGTATGTGGTGTATAACATATTTTCTGTAGAAAAAATATTGGACATCATACTTTTGGGTACAATGTTTTGAGAATATTTTCATAATAAAATATGACTACATAATTCTGTGTAAAATATACATATACTGTGTCGAAAATATGTTGTGTAGGAAAAACATATAACGGCAGTAAATTCTGTGTAGGAAATATTATGTGTAAAAAATATTTTGTGTAAGCAAAAAATAACAGTATTAAACAATATTGAATTCTGTGTAGGCAATATTCTGTGTAAGAACAATTTGTGTAGGAAAAATATAACAGTATTAAATTCTGTGTAGGAAATATTTTGTGTAGGAAAAATATAAAAGTATTGAACAATTATTAATTCTGTGTGGGAAATATTCGGAGTAGAAACTATTTTGTGTAAGAAAAAAATAACAGTATGAAACAATATTAAATTCTGTGTAGGCAATATTCTGTGTAGGAATATTCTGTTACTCAAATTCCGGAATATAGAAAATTAAAAAAAGGTTAACATCGCCATATTAGAAAATTCTCCAAAATAAATTGTTTTTGAATAAAAATAAAATTGTTGATATTGTAAAATATCCGAATATGTAAAATTGCCGACACTGAAAAATTCCTGAATTTAAACAATTAATAATAATTAAATTGTTTGAATTATAAAATAAAAATAAAATGGAGAATATGTTAACCAAATAAAAGAATTTTTTTTATTTCATTATTCAACAATTTTCTTATTGTTGGTAATTTTACTTTCGGAATTTTTTATTTTCGGGAATATAAAATTTTTGTAATATCATGAACTTTGCAGAAGTTTCCGATCCGCAAGTAAAAGATTGCCTTCAATTTTTTAATTTTGCGAATTTTCTATTCCGAATATTTTCATTTTCAGGAACTTACCAGTGTCGATAATTTTATTTTTTGACGAAAATGTCAAGTAATGTAGAATCTTAGCCGAATATTTGTAAAAATTTTTCATATTTGTAAAATTTTCTAAAATTTGTGAAATTTTTTAGAAGTAGTAAAATATTCAAAATTTTCAAACTTATCAAAATTTATAATATTCATGAATTTTATGAAATGTTAAAAATGTTTAAAATGATTTAAATTTCTGAAATTGATGTTCAAAATTTTTAAATTTCTAAAATTATCAGAATTTCCAGAATGTTCAAAATTTTTTAAATTATCAAAATTTCTAAAATTTCTAAAATGTTTCAATTTCACAATATTGTCAACATTTCTAAAATTATAGAATCGTCTCAAAATTTCTAAACTTTTCAAAATTTCGAAATTTACCAAAATTTCGGAAATTTCTAAATGTCTGAAATATCTAAAATGTTCAAAAATTATTAAAATTGGTAAAGTTATCAAAATTTCGGAACCTTTGAAAATTTCTAAAATAATAAAAACTTCTCAAATTTGCAAATTTGGAACATTTTAGAAATTTTAGAAATTAAGATAATTTAAAAAATTTGGAACATTCTAGAAATTTTGATAATTTTAGAAATTTAAATCACGTTAGCAATTTTCAAATTTTTAACATTAATTTCAGAAATATAAAAATTTTCATAAGTTTCAAAATTTTGAATATTTTACAAATTTTTAAAATTTTTCAAATTTTGAATATTTTACAAATTTGTAATATTTTACAAATTTTGAATATTTTACAAATTTTGAATATTTCACAAATTTTGAATATTTTACAAATTTTGAATATTTTACAAATTTGGAATATTTTAAAAAATTTTGAATATTTTACAAATTTTGAATATTTTACCAATTTTGAATATTTTAAATTTAACAAATTTGGAATATTTTACAAATTTTACAAATTTTGAATATTTTACAAATTTTAAATATTTTAAAAATTTTGAATATTTTACAAATTTTGAATATTTTGCAAATTTTGAATATTTTACAAATTTGGAATATTTTACAAATTTTGAATATTTTACAAATTTGGAATATTTCACAAATTTTGAATATTTTACAAATTTTGAATATTTTACAAATTTTGAATATTTTACAAATTTTGAATATTTTACAAATTTTGAATATTTTACAAATTTTGAATATTTTACAAATTTTGAATATTTTACAAATTTTGAATATTTCACAAATTTTGAATATTTTACAAATTTTGAATATTTTACAAATTTTAGAAAATTGAACATTTTGTAAAATTCACAAATTTTTATAATTTTTATACTTACAGAAATTTGAAGCATTTTAGAAATTTTGAACATCTTGGAAATTTTGAAAATATACGGAGATTTAGATAATCCAACAATTTAAAAAATTTTTGGAAAGTTTTGGTACCACAGTTTTCGCGGTGACACATCATATTATATTTAGGGACACGGCTGACCAAACAAGGTCACTACCACTTGAGAAGGCGCCGCTTGCGAGTAAGGTGCTAATTACTTTTTTATTCGATAACTCACACAATTTCATCGTCCAAACGTCAAAAGTGAGCTTCCAAACGCATCCTAACGACATTCAAACAATTGGTTAAAAAGAAATTTTTAAAGAATTAAAATTTGTTCCGCAGCGTGAAGTTAGCACTCCAATTTTGAAAACTCAATATCTTTTTGAGTTTTGCCGTCCAAACGAAAAAAATTGGCTTCCAAACCCATCCTAACGACATCCAAACGATTCCATTAAACAGAAGTTGGATATTGGGAAGAGAGGTGAGTAGCGTCCTCTTTTTTTCCCGGGAGGGGAAGTAAGGAAAAGTGGCGTTAGGGGGAGTGGGAGGATTTGGAAAGAGGAAGCTGTTGGAGTAGATGGTGGGGAGCAGGTGATGTGAAGTAGGTGGAAGAAGTAGAGGAGGGAATTATATAAGATGTAATGAAATGGGAAGGGGAGGATCGTACCCTTTTCCATATAGGGAAGTTACAAATGGTGGTGTGGGGGTTGAGGGGAAAAGTTTTGAGAGTACACAGTTTAAGTCGGGAGTAGGTAATGTGAAGAAGGGGAGCTGATAGTTTGCGGTAATAGGGTAGCGAGGATAGTAGGTTCCTACTTTTTTTCCCCAAAAAGGAGAAGTTAGAAAAGGGTGGTGAGAGAATGGGGAGTATTGGAAGATGGTGAGGGAACGTTGTGAGAGTATATGAGGGGGAGAAGGTGATGCGAATTTGGGGGAAATAAGTAGGGAGAGAGAAGTAGGGGAGGGAATTAAACGGGGTATGAGGGTAGGGATGGGAGGGATGGGAAGGATGGGAAGGAAGTAGGGTTGCACTTTTTTCTGGGATGATAAGTTCGAAAGGAGAGGGTTGAGTTAATGCAGTTGGAGATAAGAAGTTTTGGGAGTAGATATGGGGAGGAGGATTATGTGATATAAAGAGGGGGATGAGATGATACGAGGTATCAGGGTAAGAAGGTGAATATGGTATGGAAATCGGAGAGAGGAAGTTGTGGTAATAGATAAGGGGGACGGCGAGCTGGTATTGTGAAAAAGGGGGGATTATATGGAGTACTGGGAGTGAAGGAGAGTGGAATCATATTTTTTCCCCGGAGAAGAAGTAAGAAAAGTAAGGGGAGGGAAGTTGGTAAGGTCAAGTTTTGAGGGTGATTGAGGGGGAGGAAGAGTAGGTTCTGAGTCGAACTTATATCCCAATAGGGGATGTTGGAAAATAGAAGAAACGTCGTGGATTTATATACGCAATGTGAAATAAGGAAGGGAATGTATGAGGCATAAGGCGGAGGGAGGGTGTTAGTTTTTTTCATGAGAGAAGTTAGGAGAGGGTAAAGATGAGTTAAAGCAGTTAACAATTGAATAATTTGGAAGTTAGGAAGCGTAGGGGGCGTGGGTAATGTGAAGTATGAGATGGCATGTCATGAGTCATGTGAGTATGTCGAGGTGAGGGTAGTAAGGGAAAATTGCGAGGGAAAGTTGTGGTAGAAGATGAGTGGGACGGTATGCAGGTGATGTAAAGTACAAGAAGGAGGTGAATTAGGAAGAGATTAGTTAGAAAAGGGAGAAAAGTTCTTGATGTATATGGATGAACGGGGATCAGGTAACGTGGAGAAGGAGAGGAAAAGTAAGTACAAAAAATAATGTGGAATATTATGGTGTGGTGAAGAGGGGAGTAGGGTCATACTTTTTCCCACGAGGGGGAACTTAGAAAGGTATAGGCAATAAGGAAGAGTATAAAGAGTTTTAGAGGGGAAGATGTAAAAGTATGATTTGGAAGGGAAAGTAGGGTTGGGAGGCAGGTGATGTGAGGTCGGGGATGGGATAACGGGGAAATTCGGGAATAGTGAGAAGGGCATAAGGAAGTAGGGGACGGAAATTTAGGAGACGGGGGATGAAAACATAAGATCAGATCGAATAAGAAAGGATAAGATAGAAGATGAGAGGAGAAAGAGTGGAAGGGGTAATAGAGGGAGGGAAAAAATTCAAAAACTTAATTGTAACCTACTCTAACTAATTTTTTCCCTATCTGAGAATGATAAATATTTGATTCTGAAAAATCGATTAAACTATATTTGGCAGATTTTGGAATGAGGCTATTGGATTGGTAAAAGGACAATTTAGATTATGGAAGCCAATAATGTTCTCTCCCGGCGAAAATGGAATTATCTCTCTTCTGCCTTTGTAATGGAATAATGATTGTTATTAATTCTGCGGACGGGGATAGCTTTTCCGCAGGCGATAACATCTGAAATTGGGTAATACCCCAAGTTGAATTGTGGGGCAGGGACATTAACACTCTAACCTCCACGATTCGTCTGGTCATTTACCTCAGGCGAAGTTCAACTTCCTTCGCATTGTCGAGGTATTTGACCTCAAAATAATGTCGCGTCCAACTTTTGCGTCGACGCCCTCAAAAAACGAATTGTCATTACGGCAATCCTTCCCAATTCCAGTACATAAAATCCTCAACAAAAATGTAATTTAAGCATCTCGGAAATGGAGAAACGACCACGCAATGGTAATAAAGGAAGCATTTAATGAGAGGAAAATAGCATAAATAGAGCTTCCTACGTGCAGGATTCGCATTACTTTATGGGTTTCCAAAAAGTAGTAAAAGGAGCCCAAACTTTTCAACAAGTCAAAAATTTCGAATAAGAAATTTGACAGTCTTAAGTAAAAACATAAGGAAAGTATATTTTTTTCTTTATAATTGAAGCCCCGCGTCAAAAAAGGGTTTGATCACTAAAATATCCATTTTGAGAAAGAAAACAATTAAATAAACAAAATATGAATTAATAATTATAAGGATGCTTTAAAATTTGGCTGATCAACCCTTATGCATCGTTTTTACTGAATTGGAAAGTTTATTTTCAATCAAAATTTACAAAAATATTCCTTAGAAAAGATGAAGGTTACGGCTAATATTTCTCCCAAAATCGCTTTTTCAGGATGCACGTTCTATTTGCGTATTCGGAAAATGAAAACCAATTTTTCACTTGCTTTTATTTCTGCATATTATTTTAATTTTCTGAAATCTTCTTTGGCTTCAGAATTTTGACTTTGCAATTGTATATGACAGAAAATTTCAATATTATAAACAGTTTTTAACATTATTTTAATCAGACATGACTAATATGGTAAAGGACATGTGATCTTCCCTTTTCGCGTATTTAATTTTAATTTGACTAAAACACTAATCAGGCCGGTTTTTGACAAATCGCTTCAATTATCTTTTACTGAAATCATACTATTTATACGGATATATTTCAACAAAACAATTACCCTCCAATATATTGCTTCTTCTCTTGAAATTACGTTTGAGCTTCCGTGAAAAATTTCAAATTAAAAAAAAATCCGAAATTTAGACTACGAAGTTTACATAAAACATTTCAAATTTCAAGGCATTTTTCAAATGTATGCACTTGAACAAATAAACTTTAAAGGCGACTATAGTATTTGGAAATAAAGATGTGTTTATTTTTTATTTTTTACTTTTGTTTTGGTGAACTCCTTTTATAGCGAAAATTCGCAAAAAATTTATCTGAAAAATCCCGAAACAGAAAATATTCCAAATAGAAAGATCCGAAAATTATGAAATTACTAGAAAATTTCCGAATTTTGAAATTCCCGAATTAATACGGGACGACTGAAAAATCCCGAAAAATGAAACCCCTGACACTGTACAATTCCAGAATAATAATATTACTCAAATTTAAAATTTCCGAATAATAAAATTCCTGAATTAGAAAATTCCCGAATAATACAATTCCAGAATTATAAAATTCCCAAATAGTAAAATTGGCGAATTGGAAAATTCCCGAAAAGTCCATAATATCACTGAACTGGAAATTTCACGAATAATAAAGTTCCCGAAAGTTTATAATATTACCGAAATTGAAAATTTCCGAATAATAAAATTAACGACAGAAAATTTTCGAATTATAAAATATCCAAACTAGAAAATTCCCGAATTTAAATGATTGAAAATGTCCTGCTTATAAATATTATTTATCGATTTAACATACAATAATCAAAGTTATAAAAAAAAATATTCCCAATGATTAAAGTTTCTAAAATTATGGTTTGAATTTGAAATAATAATAATTGAAAAAATTGCATTCAAAAAATATTTTTTTCCATTATGTTATTTCAAATTTAAACAAAAATTTTCAAAACTTCAACATTAAATATATTTTTTCTGATAATATTTCATTATCTGTCGGAAATTTGCAAACTCGGTCATATTGTCAACTGTCAGTAATTTTATTATTCGGTGGTTTTCTGATTTTGTAATATTATACACTGTTCAGGAATCTTCTTATTCGGGAATTTTATTATTCGGAAATTTTATTATTTGGGAATTTGATCATTCGGGAATTTTATTATTCGGAAATTTTATTATTTGGGAATTTGATCATGGGAAAATTTCCCAATTCGGGAATTTTATTTTTCGGGAACTTTATAATTCGGGAATTTTATTTCTCGGGAATTTTCCAATTCGGAAATTTTATTATTCGGAAATTTTATTATTTGGGAATTTTATTATTCAAGAATTTTATTTTTCGGGATTTTTCAGTCCTCCCAAACAAAAATGCCGGCATAAAAATTGACGAATTATCAAATTTCCGAATATTATTATTATAAATTTAGAGAATTATCAAATTTCCCCAAATTCTTGAATTACCGAATTTCAAAATAAGCGCAAATACATATTTTTATTAATCATTGATTTTTTTAAATAAGAATAATCAATTAATAATTAATTTTTATCGCGAAAATCTGATTAAATATGTTGAATATTTTTTTTAATTATTTGTTTGAATACAAAATGAAAATAATTAAAAAAAAAACATATTTCTTCATGCGAAAATTTGTTCCAAAAACTGCATTGTATTTTTTTAAATTACAAAATGCGTTCTCAAAAATCCAACTTTTAATTTTTTGAAATCAGTGCTGCATTGAATTATGCAAAGTTTCTTTGAAAAATTTCATTAGGTTCCCAGAAAATTTGGGGAAAATTTTTTTCATAGTTTGAGGCGCACGGGCTTTTGAATTTCTTTTTTTCTTATCCAAGTTTTATGAAATTATTGTTATTTTAAATTCAAACAATCATTTAAAAACACTTTATAATTTTGTAATTTCATGCCGGCAATTCTATCATTCGGAAAATTTCGAATTCGGTAATATTATAAACTGTTTGGAAATTTTAATATTCGGGAATTTAACAGTGTCTGGAATTTTATTTTCGGGATTTTTCAGTTGTACTGCAGTTATACTGCAAAATGCTCAACACTAGAAAATTATCGAATTTAAAAAATAAAAAAACTGTTTGTAATAAATCATATTTATTCATTAAAAATACGATAATGAAATATAATTATAAAAAAAAAAAAATTTCTTAGATGTTCTGTGTATTTTTTAAAATTATTGTTTGAAGTTTAAATAACAAAAATTCAAGAAAAACGTATTTTGTAATGCAAAAGAACAATACAAGAACAAAATTTTTCTTACAAAAGCGATAATTTATTAAAACTGCTGCACGTTTTCGAAAAAACAACTTGTATTAATACACTTTTTTTTAATCATTGTTATTTTTCATTTTAAAAATAATTTTAAAAAATACGTTGAACTTTGAAAAAAAATTTTATCGAAATATTGAAGAATTGTATTTTTAATAAATAAACAAAATAAAAAAAAATTATTTTAATTTTTCAAATTCGGGAATTTTATAATTAAGAAATTTTCCAATGCGGTAATATTATAAACTGCCAGAAATTTTATTTTTCGGGATTGTTAGTCCTACCATTTTTTATTTTATTGGAAATTTTCACTCAATGCACTGTACTGCATTTTTAATGTGTTCAATATATTATACGTAATGAAATAGTTTTCACGAAGAATAGGAAGCTGAGTATTTAATTAATTAAAATACTCTTGTTAACATCAAGCGTGTATAAATGTGAACTGCCAGAAGCTTGAAATAAACTTTGGCAAAAAAATTCCTGAAAATTTTTAACGAAAAATATTGTATAAACTTTTGACAGATAAAAGTGTAGAGAAATGTTCATTTGACTGTTAAATTATAACTGAAATTGTGAAAAAATATATAATGAAGATTAAAGTTATTCCAATTAAATTTTCTGTAAATTCAATTTATTTAATTGTACTTCACATTGGTCGTGAAAGAATGAAACAAATTTATAAAGATTTTTTTATGAAATTTTTCTTGAAACGATATTTAAATATGATAATAATGAATGTTCTAGAAATATTTGATTTATTTGAAGAAAATCTCAAGTTTGGATTTTCTCTAAAAGATAAATAATACCTTAATATAAAAGTGGAATTTAAGAAAAGACTGGAGTATTTCAAACGCGTCGAATTAGACTCTCGAAAAATTTCTATTTACATAAATGTATGCAGGAACTTTCAATTCAAGAAGACTTTCCGTTCATTTTAAATTTAGTTTTACTTCGTCGACGGGGAAGTACCGCATTGTTCTCGAAGCCCGCATACAGCAGAAAGAGCCGGTTAACATTTCAAAAGCTCTTGAAATCGTTTTCACCGTCTATACTTTTTTCATTTTTTTACTTTTTTCAAGCCTCTCAACATTTGCTACGATCAGTCTGCTGTTATTTCTCATTAGGCAGAATTTCCTAAGAGAACGAAATATACTTGAAAAGACATTAAAAATCGTATTCCTCATAAACGAAAGCCATTTTCACTAATTTTTATTCAGAAACTAATGTTATTTATTCGAATGGGTTTCCTATCGTTAGCAATTGTTACGATTTTAAATGTAATTATCCTTTTCTTAAAAATTTGTAGTTACGAGATTTTAATTTAATTCCAAAAATGTATTTACAAAAAAAATTTATTTTAAATGATTCTTTGATAATGAAGGAAACAATTTTGTTTTTAACTTTTTGACCGCATGTTTGAAAAATGGCAAAAGAATTTTATCAATGACCATTTCACCATATTAAATGAGGTTATATGTTTTTTAAATTGAAATTTCAAATTAGGAATTTCATTTTGTGATGAAATTTACTTTTAAATAGTTTTCAATTTTTTTTCATACTTGCACAAAAAATTAGAAAAATTAAATTTTGGACGGAAACTTATTTTGAAGAATTCGAGAAGAATTTAGAAACTTTTACATAATTTTGGAACATTTGAGCGAATTGAAATTCTGTTCAGATTTTTGAAAAATCTTCATTTAAAATGATTTAGGTTTTATTTTTTAATTATGCAGAAATTTAAAAAAAAATAGGAAAAATACGAATCATTTTAAAAATATTTAGGAGGCTAAGAAGTTTTGATAAGATTAAAAAATAATTTCAGATCTCGAGAAGATTTCAAGAAATATAAAACAAAATCTAGATTTTTGAAGATTTCGAAAAAATAAATTTTTCAAGATTTTTGAAAGGTTTCAAGGGAATGAAAAATTTGTCTTAAGATTCCAAGGAAAATTTTGCAAGACTTACAAATTTTATTTAAGACATGAGTCAGCTTTGAAGTTCTTCAAAGATTTTACAAAGATTTTAAATAATATAATGCTTGAGAAGATTGAAACATTTAAAAAAATTCGAATTTTGAAGATTGAAAAAAAATCAGAACATTTTTTAGAATTTTGAAAGTTTTCAAGAAAACAAGAAAATTTTTCTCAAGACTCCTGGAAAAATATTAAACGACTTTAAATTTAAAAATAGAAACTTTGAAATAAAATGCAAAAAGGTTTTAAGAGATTTCAACCGATTTTTACACACGTAGAAAAAAAATCTGGAAAATTGTGAGGCAATTTTTTTTAACCTTGCAGGATGTTTAAAAAATCTAAGGAAAAATTTAAATAATAATAAAAAAAAAGCTTTTTAAGAATTTCAAAAGGTTTCAATAATAATTTTGGAATTTCGACTTCAGATTCGTAATCAGCAACCCACAAACTCTCTGAGTACCCATTTTGAAGTCACGGTACTTATTTTTATATTTCTCGTCGGCCATATTGGATCCGCCATTTTGAATTTAAGAAATTTCAAAAATTCAACTCCAGGTACGTATTTGGAGTCAGCGACCCCAAAAACCTTCCGTGCATGAAATTTTAAACATTTAATATGCAAGCAAATATGTATACTCCAAAGGGTTAAATTGCAAATCGTTAGAATTGTAGAAATTTCATTTTTTAATCTTCAAAATGGAACTTTTTTTTTTTAAAGTTTAAAATTCACGTCCTTCAAAATCTAAATCTTTAAAACTAATTAATTTTCACTTCTATATTTTCAAAATTCAAGCATTTGTTATTCTAAACCTTTAAACTTGTTGAAATTCAAATGGTAAATCTTCAAAATTGAAAATTTTTCAAATTTGAAAATTGGCAAATATGAATTCTGCATATTGTAATGATTTACTTCTGATTTTTTTTTTAAATTTGAATGATTCATAATTGAATACTCTTGAATTTTGATCTCCAAAATCATCGAAACATAAAAATTTTGATTTATACATATTTAAAAACAAAGAATTTTCAATTTAAAATTTTGAAAATTGAAGAATGTTGTATTGTGAATCTTATAAATTGAGCTACATATTAAAAAAAAAAAATGTTTAAAATCATCATCCCTGGACTGAATGGCGTAGGGGACGTACACTTCTGGGAATCTCAAATGATAGGTTCGGGGTATATCGAAGATGATAGTTGGCCCCACATTGGGCGACAGAAGCACAATTAAATTTGGAATAATAATTGAGTTTTCATTACTTCTTTTTCATTTTATTCAAGGCAACATTTATTTAAAAACTAGGAAATCATGGGCTCAGTTGGCATGAGTCAAATTTTGGTTTTCACGAAAAATCGATCCGCTGCGGATCGCGCACTCAAAACGACCGTCACACAGCGGACACTCAAGGGCAGTATAATACAGAAAAATCAGCATATCACGCATAGGAGAAACTCCTGAGAGAAGTGCATAGTTGTCACGTCCTGGAACGTTACAGGAAATTAAGGGAACAGGGAAAGCGTACGCGGCAGAGAACCGGTAACCCACAGACGCCTTGGCATGGGGGTTCCCTGACACACTAGAAAAACACACACTCCTCGACACTGACGTGCTTAGCGGAACGGTTACGGATTCACCAGTTTTAACTCGCGCACCAGGACACTGGAAAAACATTTTCACTGGTCACTTTATCGTCAGGCGGATCAGCCGGGGTGTTATCTTCCTTCTTCCACTGAGATGCGTTGGCTGCTGCACGACGCTTGGTTGCTAATCTTCTCCGAAGGTTAGAGCGTCACTCCTTTTTTTCTGGAATCTTGTTTTCCATTAGACTCCAATCCGAGTAGGGGTTTCCTAGATTAGAATCAACAGTCACAAAAAAGTCACAAAAAAGCGATGGAAATTAATAGCCTGGGAGGCAGGAAGTCTGGATAGGAAAAAAGGGGGGAAATGAGTGGTCCCCGTTGAATACACCCTTTACAGGGGCCCGTTGGGACCTCAAAAGATGGGCACCCGTTGAGCCCTCAGAAGAGGCATTCGACAAAAACTCATGTCGGGCTCGTCACCGAATCCGTAACTGAGCGTTGAGTAGGAACAAAAGAAATAAAATTAGTCAATAACATTTCCCAGATAGGTAGACATGTTTGATATTTTCCACGTACAACGAAGAAGGAAGAGATTCAGGACATGGGTAAGATAAAGAGGTTCCTTTAAATAATAATATGCGTAAGTATGCTGTACTATGCTGGGACTCAACACCGGTGCGGTCAGTCGGAACTTGCTCCAGCTTGAGTTGCTGCGACGTGTTTCCATCGTCCATCAGCCGCTACCCAATACGTACTATCCTTGAACGTGAGATCAGCCCGTATTTATACTATCGGCCGGTACGTGCGACCCGCAGCGGGAGAGCTCCGCCGCGGATTCGCTGCCGCGCTAAAGGAGGGACATAGGAAGCGGCGATGAGCCGTTCGCGATAAGTGGGGATAGAGAAACTGTGACTGGCTGTTCGCGACAAAGTGGGGAGCTCGAGAACCAAAGAAGCGCTTCTCGTGACCATTAAATATTATCACTATTCGCGAATCAAGCATGGAGGGACTTAATAACCTTTTATATCTATTCGAAAAAAAAATATAAATTAGGAAATCAATATTAGGGTTGAAAAAAAAATTTGAAAACGAAAACAGCCTAGCACTGAAAAGTTTTATTTTGTGTCCTTTACCACCTTTGCACAATTTAAAAGAGATCAATCACTATCCTGAGGTTCCGCGCAGAATCAATAATTTTTAAAATTCGTTAGCCTCAAAATCTTCAAAAAATATCACTGATACTATTTTGTTTTTATACTACCTAATAGACATGTTTGATATTTTCCACGTACAACGAAGAAGGAAGAGATTCAGGACATGGGTAAGATAAAGAGGTTCCTTTAAATAATAATATGCGTAAGTATGCTGTACTATGCTGGGACTCAACACCGGTGCGGTCAGTCGGAACTTGCTCCAGCTTGAGTTGCTGCGACGTGTTTCCATCGTCCATCAGCCGCTACCCAATACGTACTATCCTTGAACGTGAGATCAGCCCGTATTTATACTATCGGCCGGTACGTGCGACCCGCAGCGGGAGAGCTCCGCCGCGTATTCGCTGCCGCGCTAAAGGAGGGACATAGGAAGCGGCGATGAGCCGTTCGCGATAAGTGGGGATAGAGAAACTGTGACTGGCTGTTCGCGACAAAGTGGGGAGCTCGAGAACCAAAGAAGCGCTTCTCGTGACCATTAAATATTATCACAGATGGTCTTAAACTACCTTAATATTAAACTCTCAACAATTTACATCTCATGTTTTTGAAATATTCATTCTAAATGTTACGTGGAAGAAAGTAACGATTATTTTTTCAATTTTTAAATCACTTGCGGGCGACAAATCTTCAAAATGAAAGAATTTAAATTGCAAATAGATAGAATTGAAGAATTTTCATTTTTAAATCTTTAGAACTGAACTATTCAAAAATAATTGAAAATAACATACCCTTACATTATTAATCCACAAAATTGAATATTTTTCACTTCTAAATTTTCAAAACTGAAAAACTTTCAGTTCTAAATCTTCAAAATTGTAGAATTTTGGATTGGAATGCCTAAAACTGAAGATTTTTTAATTTCGGAAATTTTTGAAAATTGTGCTATTAAGAATTCTGCAATTTTGATTTACATTTGAACATTTTCGATTTGGAAGATGTAGAATTAAAAAACTCTTGAATTTTAATTCTCAATAACGTACGCATGCGTAACAATTTTAATTTATACATATTCGGAATTCCAGACTTTTCAATTCTAAATCATCAAAATTGAACCATTCCAATTCTTAAAAAAACTTTCAAAACTACATCTTTCTAAATTTTACAAAATAAGAATTAAAGAATCTTTAATTGGAAATTTTCAAGGTAGACCGGTTTAAAAAGAAAAGTTTTTTTTATCCTTTTATTAAACAAGTAATCATGTTTCAGTCTGCAGTGATTTTTAATGGTACTCACGTCAGTTGTACCAACGTTTCCTGACGATAGTGTATTCTTATCTGGGCGTTCCACAGTGGGGCAAAAAAAGTGTCCGTGGACAAATAAATTTTTAGCCTACACTATTAATCCAATTTTAACGTTTTTTTTTCAATAAAAGCTTTTTAAATTTTCAAAAGATTTGAGTGATTAGATTTCTTTTTGAAACAATAATTTCTTATTTAACAACAAAGTTGAATTTTTTAAAAACTTTTCCTGATTGCCATTTCTTTTAAGACATTCAGATTGATCAAAGAAGATCTTGAAACAGTGTTACAACTATATCGGAATAATTTCCAGTTGGTTAAAATGAAAAAAAGTTGTTATTGTGTTATGAAGAAATGAATGAAGAAAAGTGATTTTTTGGGATTGGCAGTGTTTAGCTCATCAAAATTAATAGATTTTGTTTAAAATGTGAGAGAAATGAATGTTCCATTACCATTGGTTAAAAATAGACGCTTTTTGTTCATTGTTTGAACAATTTTGATTTTCGGAATGACCTACGTATGTCTTTCCAATGACTCATTACTATGATACTTTGCAAATCGACAACAATTATTCATTATTCAAACAATTTCTATAAACAAATTCACAGCTTGGCGATTTTTCAATGAATAGGCTCAATTTTTGTTTACAAAATCAACTAGAGATGTCTTTCCGATGAACTTTCACTATGACACTATGCAAATCGACAACAATTATTCCATTTTCAAGCAATTTTTATAAACAAACTCACATCTTCAGATATTTTTGACTGAAAAAAAATCATGAGTGATGCTGAAACACTACGAAATCGGAACAAAATATCTACAAAGCCTCAGTGATAATTTAACTATTCGAAAAAAAAATTTTGAAGAAAAGCGTAGACAATCGGAAAAAAATCGGAAAACCCGTGGGGTGGAAAACACCCAGTTTGACCGTCAAAGGTTGAATATGTAATGAAAATCAAGTACTGGTTATAGTCAACGACGATGTTATGGGTAATACTCGTTTTAAACCAGTGGAAATGTAACAAACACCATATTACAGTGAAGAGCTTTTTGATGATCGGGAAGGATGGCTACTTGCGATCCTCAGTAATAATACTATTTTTTGGTTCTTTTCCCCTTCGGAACAATAAGATGGTAGTAAGAATGATATAGAAAATTACCTATTATAACTAAGTAAACAGTTTTAATCATACAAATTGTTTCACTGACCCTTATTAAGGAAACGCCTGCATTTGACCGTGCACCCTAAGAAACTTCAAATTCTTATAATGCCACTGATCCGCACAACTTCAACCATCTGCATCCTAAGGATAGTGCTCCCAACTAGGGCCTGTAGCAGTACTGTGTATGCGTGAAGAATAGGTTTTTATTAGTGACGAGAAGATAATAATTAGGTATTTTCTTTAATCTCTCTTCTACAGGAATGCCAAGGTTCTTCTTGACCGCCTAGGGAAGTTGTATATCTTCAAGGTGAAGATGCAGGATCTCACTAATCCTATTATATTGAATACACCTGAACTAGTGTTGCAGACACTAACGCAACGCATATAAAAAGAATATCTCAAACATGAACCGGTCTGAATTTCGAAAACGAGGTCTACTTTATCAGCTTTGTTGAACCAGTTCACAGTATCCAAATCATTGCTGTGCAGGTACCAATTGAATTTGGAATACTTCAGAAAACCCATAAGGATTATGTAGTGTTTTCTTCTCAAACGGCAAGTATCCTAAAGGTTAGGTATTTTGTGGGATGGAGATCACCAATTTATTAATCAACCATAACACTACTATCCTTTCAACTCAACAAAGAACATTTAGTACACATCGATTTGACAAGAAGGGTCAACAGTGATTGTAATTTTTCTATTTGATAAAACTGTATTAAACATAATTCATTTGAATGCATGCATCTGGTCCTTGTTCCACTTAGTTAGAATCAGTTAAGTAAATAGAGAAACAATTATAAGGAAATAGACTGTGCTATCAAATTAGAAATTTAGCTGATTAGGTCGTTTGGATGCAACAGGTGATAAATTCGATGTGGTACCGTAAATTTCTAATAGATTAGGATAACTATTCCATTTATTTTTCATTAAGCTTCCTTGCTTTTAGTCAATGTCAAAATTTTCCATTGAAAGTTTCTGAGTGACGAGAACGACTCTCATTCTTAGGCGTCGAAGTAAAGAGTTAGATGAACTTGTATAAAGTTAAGAAAGCGTCAACTACAAATTTGAGACTTTATCCTGACTTGATAGAAATACTGATTATGAAACAAACCAGTTTGCAGAGTAACTCGTGTACTTGGGAAGAAGGTTGCAGCTGTTGTTCTGAAATGCCAGTTGAGATGGCAACGCAAGTTTCAAACTTTCTTTGCAAACTAATGCACTGCAACTTCTATATTAATAATGAAGTTAGCTCCCAAATCTCATTTCTTTCATAGTTAATGAAAATACTTTAAAGTGTTTAAATTGAAAATTTCCAAAAATTTTGATTCTTTAAGTTAATGGTTTGATATCAGTTTACTTGCATCCAATTTTCTCTACGTAATTCACGCTAAATGTATGTTTTTAATTAGTCCATCTTACATCAAAATAATTCATTTATAAAACAGTTAATTTCACAGACATTTAATTTTTACAAAATTATCTACTTTTGAAAAGATGAAAAGCAGAAGTAGATAATTATTCAACTCAAGTGTGAACTGAAGAATCAGAAATGCAACTTTATTTCAGTAACTTGGTTCTGGAAGCGTTAATTCTGACTAGCAGACCAACATTTTTAAATGAGCACTATTCATAAGATCAGTGAAGAAAAAGGATCATTAGCTTTGATAAGAAAAGCCTTGGAATTGGGTTTCCTCTCCACTGAAGCAAAAACATTCCGCCTTTTTCACTCGGAGGAAAATTATATCTTTCGAGAATAAAAGTATCATTAAGGGTTCACTATTCGCGAATCAAGCATGGAGGGACTTAATAACCTTTTATATCTATTCGAAAAGAAAAATATAAATTAGGAAATCAATATTGGGGTTGAAAAAAAAATTTGAAAACGAAAACAGCCTAGCACTGAAAAGTTTTATTTTGTGTCCTTTATCACCTCTGCACAATTTAAAAGAGATCTATCAGTATACTGAGGATCCGCGCAGAAACATTAATTTTCAAAAATTCGTTAGCCTCAAAATGTTCAAAAAAATCGCTAATACTATTTTGTTAGTATACTACCTAATACGCCCAATTTTTGAAAATCTTTCAAGATTTCATTATTTTCGCTTGTTCTATGTCAGAATTTGATTTTTGTAAAGGTCAACTGACTAATATAATTTTTAAAAGCTATCTTTAATTTTTTTAGCTTATATAGAAAGATTATCATAGTTAAAATTTACCCAAACAAAATAACTGAGATGATTTTAACTATTAAAATGGTCAGACCCTAAAAACAAACAAAAAAGAACTAAGGACAGATTGCTAAGCTTCTGAAGTTATTTCAGTTTTTCGAGGTTTATAAAACTGAGATTTTGTCCTAGAAATGCTGCAAATATTGAAACCTTAGAAGATTTTATTAGCAATTTTTGTGAAACTATGAAAATTACGAATTTGAACAATTTTTTTAAAACCACCTTAAGGAATATAGTATAAGATTTCTGGAAATTCTAAATTAAGCCCTCTAATCAATTAGTGCCTAACTAGTGTCCTAATTAGTTCAATGTTTAGAGATTTCCTCCAAAATAAAATAATTTTCAAAAGCTTTGCAAAACTATCCTACAAAATTCGTAAATCTCAGAGTTTTTTTAAAATCGCTAATATTATTTTTTTCTCGTAATCTACGTGATATACCCAATTTATGAAACGAAGTGTCTCGTCGTCCCGAAATTCGAAATGACTTGTCCAATATTTTCGGGAAAACTAGACACAGCCTTCATGAAAACCTTTCTAGTTTGCAATATTTTCATATTTCTAGGACGAGACCTCATTTATTTTTTAACGTAAAATTTTAGTGCAAGAAAAGATTTTGAGACCGCTTGAAAAGTTTTTAAAAAATATTTCTGTTTTTTTAAGTTTTTAACTGGATACTTCATAGCTAAAATCTTCTCATTTTTTATATAAATGCTTAGTGCAAAAAAGTTTCTATATGCTCAAAAAATGTTTAGGATAGTTTGCAAAGATCAAACATTTCTTCAAAGTTTTTTAGTTTCATGAAAGGGACTACTGGAAAATCCCAGAAAATGAAATTTCCGATACTAAAAAATTGCCGACATTATAAAATATCCGACACTCTTAAATTAACGAAACTCGGTCGGTAATCTTATAATTTCGGAAATTTTGTACGTTAATTTTTTTTTTTTTTGCAAATTCATACTGTCGGAAATTTTATTTTTCAAGGTGCTTCAGTTTCTTCTTATAAAAATGAGATGAAATGAGATGAAATGAAAAGAATAATTTAAGAAATGATGACAAATTTATTGATATTTCTTGAAAAAAATGTTCTTATTTTTTCACATTTTCAGCACAAAACTGTCTTAATTCTTATTTTCTCGAAAGAAAAAAATTTTTTTTAGGTTAAACATTGTTCTCGGATGCAAGTTTTTATGTTTAGAAAAAATAAAAATGTGATTTTCAACCGCTACCCAAAGCTAATTTAGGAAACCCATACAATTTGAGATTATTGTCACTTTGAGTTTATGAATATTCACATCCATTACTTTCAACGTAAATAACTTTTTACATTCTCATCTAGAGAAGGTATTAGATTTGAGTAAAATTTGACCCCCCCGGTTTTTGTCAAATGTCCACGTTTTGAGATCTTTGTTTACTAAAATGAAAAAATTCGACTATTACATTTATATTTCAAGAACTATGCTCCAAATAGACGAAATGAATATATATATATATATATATATTTGAAAAAAAAAAAAAAAAAAAAGAGTTATTGGTTCCTCGTTTAGAGGTGGGCCGGGAATGGGCAGATGGAAAAATATGAACTCCTATCTTAATACAACGCTGCTGAAGGCTGGTGACCTTCTCAGCATAAAACATCAACCAATTGCGACTCTCTCTCGGTTTCCTTTCCTTGCCACCACCCCCCCCCCTTCCCCAATTAACAGAAGTTTTGGTGGGACTAACGTTACAAGTACACTCTCCACCGTACGACGAATAACTACTCAACTTGGACATGATTTCGACTCGCGAAACAAATGTCGCGCATAAAGGTGGTAATTAGGTGTACAATCTAAACATGAACAATACAAACAATAAAGTAGCCTCGGAATGGACTGAAACTTTGATTAGATAATTTATGTGTACCTGCGACAAAAAAAAAGGGATGCGAAAGTAGAAAAATAGAAAATGTGGTGTTGAAAGGCGGTTTTGAAATATGGTCAGGAGTAGATAGGAAATCACATGGTAGTCAAGGGGTCGGTTTGATTATGAATGAAAAAGCAAGATGTATGTTCCAAAAACGACTTAGATACTTTTTTTCTCCTCTTTTCAGATAGTTGGAAAAAAATATGCGCTGAAATAAGGGAATTACCTTCTTCATTTTAAATCAAATACAACTGTAGTCATTTCTTCTGAAGAACATTGAACATAACATATGTGACGTGCGCCGAAGAAAGGGGGCTTACTCTGAAAAGTGAGATTTTTCAGGGCGAGCGGTCGAAGTCGACCTGATAGACGCGACTTTTAGGAGAGAGGGAAGACTCACAAAGTCTTCCCTCTCCACTTAACACTACATTCTCACGAGGAAAGAGATATGTTGTAGACGCGGCTCACGAACGGGTATAGATGAGACGCGGAGATGTAGTGGTGAGTAGTAGGAGGTGTTTCACGGGATCTCGAGCGAAAGCCTGCTTTCTCGGGTACCTAACAACTCAATCATTAGCAATGATAACGCTCGACAATTTTTTTCGATGGTTTCATTAGAAAGAGCAACTCAAAAACTATCGAAAGGTGTAAAAACCTCGATTTCGATTTTTTTAGAGTAAGCCCCCTTTCTTTGGCGCACGTCACATATGGTCGTTGCGAAGCGCGAGGACCAAATTGCGCGCAGCAAGCGCGCTCAAACTTTTGGGTTTCTATTATACGATTAATAGAATCGAGCGTGAAGCGCGAGGTTCACATGATTCTTAAACCAAATATCGAGCGCGAAGCGCGAGTGTCGTGATAGAACCTTAAGTAAATTAGTTCTGGTTTTTATGTAAAACTGATATAAATAATTAAACCAAAAGCAGGTCATAACGATGAAGCTTACTAAGAGTGTATTAGCCCGCGAAGCGCGCAATAGCGAGCACACGATGTGTGAAAACCTAGACGACCAATATGTTTGAGCGCGTAGCGCGAGGTGAATACATAATCGAGCGCAAAGCGCGCGATAAACATATAATCGAGCGCGAAGCGCGAGATCCAACAGGTGCGCGCCCTAAGCGCGCTCAAACTTGCGTTCATTTCATCTTCAAATACTGATTTCGATTTTGCAGAATATCTTTTCCCTCTTTTGAAAAATTCTCATTTTGTTGGCTATCTAGTTCAGAACTGCCATCCTTCAAATACACTACACAAATTCTTGGAATCGATTAAATTCGGACAGACAGGCGCTTTAGTGCGAAATTTAGAGATTTCCTTCAATCTAATTCTGGTAAGACAAGCTTGACTAACTCCAAGCTCTGAGGTTCGTTTCAGCTTGACTTATTTCGTGGTAGCTAAAGTACTATGTCAGACGATAACTGGAAAAATAAAATGAAAGAATGTCGGGTCCAGCTGCATGACTGCCTCTTGGAATTGAATTTCCTTAGCAAAATGTCGCTTTCTAAAACTTCAGACGCGTTGCTGGTGTAAGCATCATAGGAAACATGAGTATTAGGGTGGTCCACAATTTTTTTTCTGCGAATTTTCATTAAAAAAGAAATCTATTTTTTGGTTTTGAAAAAAAAATATTTATAGTTGACGCAGACGTTTTTGTGAATTTTATTCAGAATCGTCAATATTTGGCGAATTGAGTTGAAACTCAACATTTCTCTTCACAATTAGCAAATGAATACTAAATGATAATTACTTTTGAAATATCAGCACCATAAGTCTGTTTTATAGGATCCCAAAAAACCGTGTGAGTGAAAACGTAGGTTTCGCGAATTTTTGGTGCTAATGATGATTTTTTTGGCAGTTTTTCAAAATGAAAATTGTTTCTAATACATAAATTGCACGAACAATTTATTATTGTTTTTAGCAATTTTCTCTTATGTTAGAGAAGTGAGAAAGTAGGAGTTTTTTCCAAAATGTTCCACTTTTTGTCCAATTTACAATTAGAGTAAGGTGAATAATTAAATTAAGTTAACCAATATGGCGCAAGAGTTTTAACATTTTCATTTTAAGATTTTCATGAACCTTGGCATTTGTAGGTTTTTGGGGTCTCTGATAATGAATCTGAAGTCAGATTTAAAAAATTCAAAATGGCAGTTTCAACATGGTGGAGGAGTTTTCAAAAAATTAATGGGTTTTCATGAAACTTGGCATCAGGGGGTTTGTGGGGTCTCTGATCACCAATCTGAAGTCAGTTTAAAAAAATTCAAAATTGCAGATTCAACATGGTGGACGAGTTTTCAAAAAATTAATGGATTTTTATGAATCTTGGCATCAGGGGGTTTTTGGGGTCTCTGATCACGAATCTGAAGTCAGATTTTGAAAATTAAAAATGACGGATCCAATATGGCGCAAGAGTTTTAATAAAATCAATGGATTTTCATGAAACTTGGCATCTGTAGGTTTTTTGGGCCTCTGATAATGAATCAGAAGTCAGATTTAAAAAATTCAAAATGGCAGATTCAACATGGTGGACGAGTTTTCAAAAAATTAATGGGTTTTCATGAAACTTGGCATCAGGGGGTTTGTGGGGTCTCTGATCCCGAATCTGAAGTCAGTTTAAAAAAATTCAAAATGGCAGATTCAACATGGTGGACGAGTTTTCAAAAAATTAATGGATTTTTATGAATCTTGGCATCAGGGGGTTTTTGGGGTCTCTGATCACGAATCTGAAGTCAGTTTTTAGAATTTCAAATTGGCGGACGAGTTTACAAAAAATAATGGATTTTTATGAACCTTGGCATCTGGGAGTTTTTGGAGTCCCTGATAACGAATCTGAAGTCAGATTTTGAAAATTAAAAATGACGGATCCAATATGGCGCAAGAGTTTTAATAAAATCAATGGATTTTCATGAAACTTGGCATCTGTAGGTTTTTTGGGCCTCTGATAACGAAACAGAAGTCAGATTTAAAAACTCTGCCCGCTTCGCGGGCACATTCTCATCGAGCGCTTCGCGCGCGGCTCGCTTCGCTCGCAAGTTTGAGCGCGCCTAGGGCGCGCAACTGTTGGATCTCGCGCTTCGCGCTCGATTATGTATTCACCTCGCGCTACGCGCTCGGGCGTATCTACATCGCGCTTTACGCTCGGTTGCTCTAGATTTTTCAACTTCGTGTTCGACTTCGATGAAAAGAAAAAGTTTGTTTGCAAATATTAGAAAATTATCAAAACCTCTACATATTAAGTGATTGTTAAATTTGTTTTTATTTTAGACTGAAAAGGAACTTCATTTACTCAAGGTTCTATCGACCTTAAGGAACACATTCTCATCCAGACACTCGCGCTTCGCGCTCGATATTTGATTTGAAAATCATTTGAACCTTGCGTTCCACGCTCGGTTCTGTGCATTTGATTTTTCTATTTTCAATGCTGTTTTTTACGAATAAAACAAAAACTACGCGTCATATCAAAAAGTGAATGATAAGAAATTTGTAGATCTTTTTTGGGTGCACAATTTTGGTGGAATGATCTTTTCTCGTATCTTGCATAGTTTCACAGCAAAATGGAATTTTTGATTATTTTTTTGTGCGATCAAAATTTTAATTTTTTATTTTTCAAAAAATTCAAAAAGTTGTTATGAAAATATTATAGGGCGTTCAAAAAGCAACGTTTTTCTTCTGTTGACTTTTTTTCATATCGTGCGTTTTTCGGCTTAAAATGTACATTTTCGTTTGTTTTTTGGAATTTTGAAAATGCTATAACTCCAGTAATTTTTGTTTTATCACGAAAAGTCATTAGAATATTTTGTTCGTCATTTTGCGTACTACTAATAACCATACATAGAATTTTTAAATCTTCAAAAAAAGTGGTCTCAACAATTTTCAAAATGTGCTCACTTTTTGAAATTTCATCCAAAATAGCTGGTTAACGAACTCGTTCTCTATTTTTCGGCCATAAAAAAGTGTGCCAAAGCTCAATCAAATCTGATCATTTTTTCGAAAGTTATCGTGGCTACAGACAGACAGACAGACAGACAGACAGACAGACAGACAGACAGACAGACAGACAGACTACAGACAGACAGACACCTTGGTAAAAACCGTTTTTTCTGGCTCAGGGGGTCTCAAAACGTGGAGATTTGATGAAAACCGACTATGTCAAATTTTACATAAAACCAATACCTTCTCATTAGAATGAGAATGTAAAAATTCAAAATGGCAGATTCAACATGGTGGACGAGTTTTCAAAAAATTAATGGGTTTTCATGAAACTTGGCATCAGGGGGTTTGTGGGGTCTCTGATCCCGAATCTGAAGTCAGTTTAAAAAAATTCAAAATGGCAGATTCAACATGGTCGACGAGTTTTCAAAAAATTAATGGATTTTCATGAAACTTGGCATCAGGGGGTTTTGGGGGTCTCTGATCACGAATCTGAAGTCAGTTTTTAAAATTTCAAATTGGCGGACGAGTTTTAAAAAAATAATGGATTTTTATGAAACTTGGCATCTGGAAGTTTTTGGAGTCTCTGATAACGAATCTGAAGTCAGATTTTGAAAATTCAAAATGACGGATCCAATATGGCGGAAGAGTTTTAAAAAAATCATTGGATTTTCATGAAATTTGGCATCTGTAGGGTTTTTGGCGGGCTGATAACGAATCTGAAGTCCGATTAAAAACATTCAAAATGGCATATTCAACATGGTGGACCTGTTTTCAAAAAATTAGTGGATTTTCATGAAACTTGGCATCAGGGGGTTTGTGGGGGCTCTGATCACGAATCTGAAGTCAGTTTACAAAAATTGAAAATGGCGGATCCAATATGGCGGAAGAGTTTTAAAAAAATTAATGGATTTTCATGAAACTTGGCATCTGTACATTTTTTGGTTCTCTGGTAACGAATCTGAGGTCAGATTTTCAAAATTCAAAATGGCAGATTCAACATGGCGGAAGAGTTTTCAAAAAATTAATGGCTTTTCATGAAACTTGGCATCTGTAGGTTTTTGGGGTCGCTGACTACGAATCCGAAGCCAGATTTTCGAAATTCACAATGGCGGATCCAATATGGTGGACGGGTTTGAAAAAAATTGTTGGATTTCCATGAAACTTGGTATCTAGGAGTTTTCGGGGTTGTTAATTTTAAAAGTTACGTTGAAATACAAAATTTGGATTTCAATTTGCCTGTGAAAAATATAGTTTAGTATAAAAGTTGCATCTTTGATGATTCACCAGTTTCATTCACCATATTGGATCCTCTATTATGAATTTCTGAAAAACGACTTCAGATTTGTAATCAGCGACTCAAAAAACACCCGAGTAGCAAATTTTATGGGAATCCAAACAACTTTTTCAAAATTAGTCAGCCATATTAGATCCGCCATTTTGAATGTTTGAAATCTGACTTCAGATTTGTTATCAGAAACACTGAAAAACCATAGGTACCATGTTTCATGAAAATCCATTAATTTTTTTTAATCTCTTCCGCCATATTGAATCAGCCATCTTGACTTTTTTATATACTAATTATATTACAATACTAAATCTACAGTTACAATCAGAGTTAATTTCACAAACTTGATCCACCATATTCGATCCGCCATATTGAATTTTATAAATCTGATAACAGATTTGAAAACAGCGACCCCCAAACCTTGAATATACCAAGTTTTATGTAGATACAACAAAAATTTTTTGAAATAATGAATTTTGCTTGCAAAAAGTGACTTGCGACTCATTATTTTTTATAACATCTGAAGGGATGAGGTAGATTTACTGTTTCTCTCTTCTATTTGTTTATTACTTGTTTATGACTAAAAAGGCAAAGCAAAGTTACACATTTCAGAAAAAAACCCTAACTCTCTAGCACTTATCTAAAAGAAGATAGTTTTAAACAATAATCATTTGTTTAAACAACTATTTTTGTTGAATTTAATTGATTATTAAGTCACTTCAAGTAAAAAATAGATAAACAGTTGAAAATTTCAGAAAAACCGCAACTTTCGGCCTTCAAGCGAAGAGAATATTATTAGCAATAATGATAAATTGTTTAAACAATTGTTTCAGTTAACTCGAATTAATTATCACTTCACTATAATTGAAAAGTGGACAAAAAGTTGAAGATACCAGCAAAAAACAGCAACTATCTGGCATTAATAAGGATCGAGATAACTATAAACAATAATAACTTGTTTGAACAATTACTTCCAATGAACTCAATTTAATACCAACTCACTTAAAGTGAAAAGTGGATAAAAAGTGAACAAATGTTGAAAAAACCGTGACTTACTATCTCTATTCTAAGAGAAAATTGCTAAAAACAATTATAAATTGTTTAAACAATTCATGAAAACATCTAATTATCAGTATAAAATAGTATTTCACGTATTAGAAACTATTTGCATTGAAAAAAACCTAAAAAAAAAAAACATAATTTGCGTTGAATACTCACAAAACCCATTTGTTCGCTTATGGGGATTTTTTGGGACCCTATAAGACGGACTTATGGGGGTGATATTCAAAAAGTAATATTTCATTCGTATTTTATGGCTAATCGTGTAGGAAAATGTTGTGCTCAAAGTCGATTCAGCTAGTATTGTCGATTCTGAATAAAATTTACAAAAACGTATTTTTTTCTTATGGGAAATACGTGTTAAACTTCATGGGGCTTGCGTCATCTCCGTATATTTTTTGGAAAAATAAATTTATTTTTGTGTGGACTCAAAAAAATTTTCGGGCGATATGCATACAAAATCGAAAAAAATATTCCAATGTATTTTTCGACCACCCTAATGAGTAACGACGATAATTTTTTTTAGCAGAGATCTCGCACGATTTTCCGTCGGAAAAGAGATTTTAGTGAAGAAAAAACAAAAAGTAACTCTGCCCTGGATGTGATCAAGAACTTTCTATAAAGTTTCTTCAGATTTAGACGAAAATATAAAATATAACACAAATATTTTAAACTTGCTTGAAATTTAATCCAGTTTAGGAAAAGAAATTAGGAAAGAGAGACAGGAGAATTAATTTTTAAGGAGTTAATGCCCCTTTTGGTCAGACATTTATTTATGCCTGGTCAAAACTACTCTTACTACTGCGAAGGCTTTTTTAGTCCTAGAAAAAAAGACATTAAAGGTTTCTTCAAGTTTAAATTCATTATTTAAAAAAATTTCCGATTAAAAATAATGTCATTTTCAATATTTTTAGTAGAATTAAGTTTTTTAAATCTTTTTCTGTTTTTAGAGGCTGCCCGGAAATATTTATATTGAGAATTTCACTGCGAATAGGAAACTTCTCGTGTGCAAACTGTAGCATTAAATTCTTAGCAAAAAGAACGATATTGTTCATTCGTTCACTTTTTAGCCAATATTTTTAAAAAACTTAACAGAGAAAACTGAATTTTTAAGAAAAATATTTTTTTCTCAGTTCTTAACCCTTAGACATTTGCAATAAACTATCGCTACAGAATTGTAGTAAATAAATTTTTATAAACGAGTAAACCATTTGCATCCCCTTCTTACAAAAAAAAATTATTTGCTTAAGAAAATGGGTAACATTTAACATTTATTCTTGTTATAAACAATGTAAGTAAACAAATAGAAAATCTTTATCTATTTTTCGCGAAGAAAATTATTTTTTATCTGAAAAAAGTTTATCAGGCTTATTAAAATCTAGCATTTTCTGAACTCTATTAACTCTGATCAGCTATTTCGATACATATAAGATGAAAAAGAATTTTTTCTGAAAAAAAAGGATGGGAATTTTCTATTTTTTGACATAAATTATTCATAACAAACCCAAATTTTGAATTTAACCATTTTTTTATCATGTTTGGTATACGAAGCAAATTCTATAAATACTAGCGAAAAATGATTTTTTCCGCAAAAAAAGTAAGAAAAAATGACTATGTGCGGATTCAAATTTTCTTTAATGAAGCTAAATGTTTTTTGTTTACAATATTTTCGAGTTTAGTCAAACAAGTCTGTTATTTTGAGACATCTACAATACAAAAATTTTGACGAAAACGGCATACAAATTTCATATTTGTTAACATAAATTATTTATAACAAAGCTAAATGTTAGGTGTTAACAATTTTCTTTAGGTTAGTAAGTTTAAGAAGCTACTTTGGTATGTATTAGATAGAAAATAATTTTTTTTTTTTGAATAAAATATAAAAATAGTGTGATGTTTTTAAAATTTATTTATAATAATCAAATTGTACAATAAAAAATTATTCGCCTTCTTTGTATGCTCAGGTTGTAATTAAAGTTGATTGAAAATATACCTAGAGGTTACAGCTGAGCACAACCATTTTTTTCTGAAAAATTTCAATTTTTTGTAAATGTGTTTCTAAAGAAATAGGCTAACAAGTGAAACAATAATAATATCGCTTTATACATTTTTTAATAATATAATACTTTTTCAATCTAAAAAAAATGCATTTAAAAATTGAAAGCTGTAGCTTTGGAATAATTATTATTTTATGATTGCAGTTTATATGATTTGTAAAACTTTTTTTATTGGAATTTTGGTTCACTTGTTAGAAATAATTTCGGATTTTCAACTATTCTATTGTCTCTATAGTGATGCTAATTTTTGTTTAGAAATGGTCTAACATTTTTTTATTCAAAGTTAGAACTGTTAAGTTTTTAATATTTCTAATTGAAAAAAATTTTAATTTGTAAGTTATTTTAAGTTTAAATCATCCCAATGTCAGAGTTTTCGATATTGAACCCCACAATTTGAATGTTTGCATTTTATATAATCTAATTTTGTAATTGCTTGATTTCGAATGCTTCATTTGAAAAGTTGAATTTAAAAAAATGTACGACACATACAATTTACATATAAATTGTTCAAAATGCAGAATTACATTAAATTCTCATATCCCAACGCGTTCATGAACGAATTTGTAAAAGAACACCATTTTTTCGCTTGGAAACTAATCTAGGTTAAAAATTGGAAAAAAATATACTTAAATCTATGAAAGTATTTTTCAAGCACAAAATAACCAGATTTTTGAAAGGTAGATATAACTATAAAAAGAAAGTTCAAAACTAGAGTTGAATTTGATAGAATTCGGGAAAAGAAATCAGGAGACTGTGTCAAAATTGGCCGTTAAGGAGATATTTCCACTTTTGATCAGACGTCTATTTACGTCTGAATGAAATTACTCTTACTACTTATAAGACCTTTTCATTCCTAGAGAGAAAGAAATTTGAGACTTGAACAAGGAGGGCCAATAAGAACTGTATTTAGGAAGTCAATCAGAAAAAAGTTTTTTTTTTCTAAAAATAAAAACCCAAAAAGGTTTAAATAAGTTTGCCTGAAATCGGTTATTTGAAATTAATGATTATAATTGATTATATTATCCTTGGCTTCTTTTAATTCAAATAGATTCAGATTAATTTTAAAAACAATTTCAGATTTTCAACTTGTTTATTGTCTTGGTAGTAAAATAAATGATTGTTTTGAGAAAATTTCGCTGCAGTTCAAGTTGCAATCCTTGAATTTTTAGATTTTACCTGTAATAAATAAACCGAATAAAGATAAAAATAAATACCAAATCGAAATTGTTTTATTTTGAACATATTTTTCGAATTGTTCGCTCGGTTTTTGTTGATAATGTTTTTAAAATTGTTTTATTTAATGTTAAAATTATTAAATTTTCAATATGTTCTAGGGATGATAAGATTTTGTGGAAAACCACACACAAAATAATTACCAATACAGAAATTTTTCGGGAAATGAAAATTCCTGAAAGAAAATGAAAATACCGAAATTTTTTAGTCGAGATTTTAAATTCCAGCAATTTTAAAATCTCAATTTTCAAGTTCCCAATATCATCAAATTTCCACATTAGTACATTTCCGAATTTTCAAATTTCCGAAAATAGAAAATTGCCGAATTTTCCAATATCCCCCAATTCAAAAAATTGGGTATAAATATCCTACTTAAATTAGAAGATTATTCTAACAAAAAAAACGATAATTTTTTTTTTTTAATTTTAAAATTCGGCAATTTAGTATTTTCCGGAATTTGAAATTTCAAAAACTCACTATTACTATTAAAATTACGGAATTTTTGTTTTGGTAACTATTCTTCCGTTATTTTCCTACAATCGGGATTTTCAAAATTCGGCAAACTCATGTCATGACATTTCGAGTTGAAAATTGTTTAATTGTAACTTATGAAAAGTGTACAAATCTAGCGTAAAAATCTTGACTGAAAAATTTCCGTATTTTCATTTTCTTTCAGGTATTTTCATTTTTCGAAAAATTTCAAATATTGAAAAGTTTACGATATTTTTTATAACAAATGGATGATTTCAGACATTTCTCGAAATACAGTCATGATTTCAGTCCATATTAGATTTTGTATAATGAAGCATGAATTTAATGTTAACCTAATTTATGGTAATTTTAGAGGTGATTTGTAACTTACCATAAATTACCCAAAATTCATTTTTAAAAATTTCCATAAATTTCCGGGAATTTATGAAAAATTTCGGTCATTTGATCTAATTTTACAGGTAAATATGGTAACTTACCATAGGTTACCCAAAATTCATTTTTTTAAATTTTCATAAATTTCCGGAAATGTATGAAAAATTTCGGTCATATATGGTTATTTTACAGGTAAATATGGTAACTTACCGAAAATTCTTTTTTAAAAATTTCCATAAATTTATGAAAAATTGCGGTCATTTATGGTAATTTTACAGGTAAAAATAGTAACTTACCATAGATTACCCAAAATTCATTTTTTAAAATTTCCATAAATTTCCGGAAATTTATGAAAAATTTCGGTCATTTTTGATAATTTTACAGGTAAATATTGTAACTTACCAAAAAATTCATTTTTAAAAATTTCCGAAAATTTATGAAAAATTTCGGTCATTTATGGTAATTTTACAGGTAAATATGGTAATTTACCCAAAATTAATTTTTAAAAATTTCCATGAATTTCAAATGAAAATTATTCAATGAATTTTGTCAGAATTTTGTATCTTAAACTCCACAATTGTGGTACAAATCTAGGGTAACAATAACAAAAAATAGAATAATATCTATCAAAGTGTCTTTCATGTATAAAAAATCTAATTTTTTAAATAAAAATTCAAATACAAAATAAACGTTTTAAACTTGTTTTAAATTTGATCGAATTCAGAAAAAGTAATAATCAAATAGAGCCAGCATTTGTCTTTAAGGAGATATTGCCACTATTGATCAGACGTCTGAAAAAAATTACTCCTACTACCGAGGTGCCTTTTTTATTCACAAAAAAAAGCAATAGGTCTTGAAGGGCGAGGGCTGATAAGGGCTATTTTTGGAACCACAGTCAAACAAAAATTTATATTTGTCAATTTTTTATTTTCTTGATCTGATACTTTTTTTTAATTCCCATGTCCTAACCTCATAATTTTAATCCCTGTGGATCATTCCCTGCTCTATTTCAGAATTATAATTCTTCTCGAAAATTTCCTCTTCCAAGTCAGAATTATAATTCTTCTGGAAAATTTCTTATTCCTGATCTGAGTTATGTTTTTTTTCTCGAAAATTCTCTTTTTTTATTCAGACTTACATTTGATCGCGTCGTAAAATTTCCTGTTTTATCTGAAAATTATAATTTTTCTTAAAAATTCACTGTTTCGGGTCAGAATTATACTTTTTCTTTATATCCATATGTAACTTGAAATTATAATTCTTTCGAAAAATTCCATCAAGCAACTAAAAATTATAATTCTTTTCAAAAACTACCATTTCAGAGACAAAAATATAATAATTCTGTTAGAAAATTCCTTTTTCAAGATTTAAATTATAATTATTTTTCAAAAAACACGGATCCACCTCAGAATTACATATAGTTGTTTCAGAAAATTTCCTCCTATATCCAAAAATTATCATTTTTCTCAAAAATTTACTGTTTCTGATCCAGTTATTACTCAGAATTATAATTCTTTTCAAAAATTCCTTAAATCAACTCAAAATTATGATTCTTCTCAAAAAGTCTTCATTAAAAGTCGGAGATATGATCAGAATAACAGATATTTCTTTAAAAATTCCTTGTTCCAAAGTATAATCACTTTTTCATATTTTTATTTGAAAACGTAGATCATTTTCTATTTTATTTAAAAAATACCTATATTTACAATTTCAGATAAAAACTAATTTATAAGTTTGACTGTACTCGTGAACCGCATTTTAAGATTTTAAAGACGTTAAGTATTTTAAAATATTTTTAATCAATTTTTAATCAATGTAATTTTCTGATTCTGGGCCTAAAAAGCTTACTCGATTTTTTCTTGTTCTTAAAAAAAAAATCATTGGACTGATCAAATCGTAATAATTTAAAAATTTCCAAATTGTTAATTAAAATTTGAAACTCCCAGAAGTAAATATAGAATTATTTCTTTAAAATTATTATCGTAAAAATTGTTGTAAACATGTTTGTTTTCTAAAAATTTTGCAATTAGAATAATATAAAATATGAATTTCCATTATTAGAGAATTTTAAATGCAAACACTTAAAATAAAGTAATTTCTAATTTATCAATAATAAATGTGGGTTCTTTCGATATTTATTAACCATTTATTATTGAAGATTTGTAAGACGTAACTACGTAACTATGAAGTACAGTTTTTTACTTCAAAATTTAAATTTTTTAATTTTAATAATCAGAAAAAAAGGTTAAAAAAAATGTTAAAAAAAAAAAACACTTTTCGCAAGTCATTATTATATTTGTATTTCTTCTAAGCATTAATAATCTTTGATGTTCCTGCGAATAAGAATCTGTAAAAATTTTAGATGGCATTTAAGCCCTCCAGAAATTCTAAAAAAAATTGACATCCTCAAAAATATCAAAATTACGAAACTAAGAATTTTTGCAAACATATTTTCCTAACGCAAGAAACCAAAGATTTCCAACAATTTTTTTTCGACTTACCTTATTTTAGAAGCATAAACGATTGCGTAATTTAGTTTATGAATAGGTGCTTCATATTTTTATAATAATTTGTTTCTTTTTTTGAACTTGTATATTCAAAATGCTTCACTGATATCTGCTGATCTCTGTATCAAAAATATATAATTTATTTAAAAATTACTCACTCAGCCATGTCAGCTTCTTTGGCCACGCGACAGTGGACTCCTCGATCCATCAAACATTTGCCAGTTACAGGATCCGGGGGTGCAAGATTTATATAAGGGGGTTCTTCCAAGAATGTGATTTTCAAATAAAATTTTTCGGGTACACCCTGTGGTGGGGTGTGTGTATTTCCTGGCCACACTATGTCTTTGATGTCCAAACCCTCTTTTTCCCAAGACTTCCACACGCCGATCTGAAATAAAAAAGAAAACCGTTTTAACCCAAAAAAAGTGGGAAATTTTTTTTTTTAATCAGTGATTATATTCCGTTCTACGTTATAAAGCAATATGCACACATTTGGGAAGAATTTGAATATCTCAAACTTAACATTTCTTCAGCTTCAAAAAAAAGAAACATTAACTTCATTTTACTATTTTTGAAAAAAAAATTGTTCGTGATTTAGGAAATTGGGGATTTCTTTCATGTTTTTCGCGATTTCGCATCCCTTACACTTTTGCATAAAACTTTTTAAATTATAGGTCAAATCATCGACAACTGAAATTCAGTGATTGTGAATTCTCTTTTGTTAAAGCTCCTTCGGCATTAACGAAAAAATTCTCGTCACGTGTCTCGTGAGAACAAAAAAGTGAAAGGCAAATTTTCAGATCAAATTCAAAAACGATTTTATTATCAAAGACTTTATTGTACCTTATGTCTTTTTTCCAGAAATTCAATTTGTATATTTGTAATTTTATTCTTCACAATTAAAACAAAAAATACGCTTCTTACCAAAAAATTATTATCAACAAATTTGTCGCTTTTATGGGTGAACAATTCGTGTCTATTGATTTTTTTCGTAGCTTGTGTTGTTTGTTCAGAAATTTTATTTTTAATAAATAAATAATGTTCGTTAAGGCCTATTCCGCTTCTTTTGATGTTAAAAAAACATTTTTTATTATAAAAAAATTTTAACAATCTGAAAAATGTTTAACATCATAAGAAGCGGAATAGGCCTTAACAAACATTATTTATCTTATACCGCAAAAGATACATTCATTTTATTTTTAATGTTGTTTCTTATGAATAAAACAGAAACTACGCGTGAAATCAAAAAGTGACTACTAACGAATTTTTAGATCTTTTTTTGCTTGCACATTTTTTTTCATTCATCTTTTCTCATATCTTGCATAGTATTTTGCAGATTGGAAATAAATCCTACTTTGCGGTTTTGTTTTTATTTCTAATTTTTTATTTTTCTTCACTAGTACAAAATGTTCTTTCAAAAAATATGAAATAATTTTTAAACCAATATGAATTTTTTAAATGAATTTCGCAAAGTTTAAACTTTTAAATAAAAAAATAGGCAGAAGATATTGACCGATATTTTTATGTATGAATGGCCTGAAAATCCGAATTTCATATTTCCGATCACTTTCAATAAATTCTTCGTGTTTATATGACCGAACCCATTTCAAATCAGGCAGGTTCTACACTTGAAGTTGCAGAATCTCTCGACCAAATATGTTTTTTTTTTAAACTCGTATAACTTTTGACCTAATTGAGATATCTGAGAATTCGTTTCAGATATTTTTTGCCATTTTTTTGTTGAATTTGTACTATCATAAGCAAAATACCTTGTGATTTTAATGCGGGCTAAATAACTTTTGTGGCCAGGAGAATTTTTTTTCATAAAATTGATTTTTTTTTCGCATTTTTCTTTAAAACACCAACAGATACAAAAAATGTTAAGGAAATAGTTTGCACCTTTAAAAAAGTTCTATAAAAAATTCTTTTACGCATTTATGCTATCTTGTACCATTTCCGAGAAAAATGAAAAAATTCAATTTTCATAAACAAAAAATTCTCTTCATTCCTGGCTTATGGAAATGCCCACCATTTTTGATCAATATTTGAAAAAATATGCGGTCATATGAGGAAAAATTCATGTGAGTTTTACGTGGGCTGAACGATTTTTATCATTTGAAAATTATCTTTCATAAAATCGAATTTTCAAATTTTTGCTAGAACAATTCAAGTTACAAAATTAATGTCCGGGCAAGACATTTTTGGACCAAAGAGTTTTTATATTCAATATGCTTGAATATATTTCACATTTATACAGATATTTTTTAATGATGTATAAAAACTTTGTTTCAATCTCAGTTTAAAAAATAAATAAGTAATACCTGAACCCACGTTTTCAGATTCTTATTATCTATTTATTCAAATTCTTCATTAGAGTCCTCAGGACTTAGTTTAAACATTATTTTTATCCCCTCCACCTTCGCTCCTGCACGTTATGCCATGCAGCATATGGATTTGAAAATTGAACCTTAATTAAAAATAAAACTATAAGTTCTATCGGAAAAGTGAAGATATTCCTAAATTCACCTCGGCGATATCTCCAGTTGTTTTTTCATTTTTTGTTTAAAGTCATTTTTTAAACAATTATATTGTTTATAATTTTTAGGTATTTATTTTACAATGATGAAAATAAACTTAAAGTCTCCTACTGAAACATAACGTAGCCTGAAGTATCACAATTGAAAAAAAAATCCAGCATTAAAAAAAAGTTAGTTTAAACATTATTTTTATCCCCTCCACCATCGCTCCTGCACGTTACGCCATGCAGCATATGGATTTGAAAATTGAACCTTAATTAAAAATAAAACTATAAGTCCTATCGGACAAGTGAAGATATTCTTAAATTCACCTCGGAAGTATCTCCAGGTTTTTTTTCATTTTTTGTTCAAAGTAATTTTTTAAACAATTATATTGTTTATAATTTTTAGGTATTTATTTTACAATGATGAAAAAAAACTTAAAGTCTCCTACTGAAACATAACGTAGCCTGAAGTATCATAATTGAAAAAAAATTCAACACTAAAAAAAAGTTAGTTTAAACATTATTTTTATCCCCTCTACCATCGC